>JAIPRK010000095.1:300127-415128 GCA_025469195.1 Chaitophorus viminalis | reverse complement strand
TTATTGATTTATTTATTATCTTTTTTATATATATATATATATATATATATATATATATATATATATATATATGAATGTTAAAATTTAAATTGGTCTGGTAATGAATTTATACTGTTAAAAAAATACATAATATCTTTATTTAATAAATTTAATCGTGATTGATCGTAATGAAAATATTATGATTTAACCAAGAGTTGGGGCTAAAACATGACCTCGTCGAGAGCTCCAATAATTGTTGTAGTACCGGCGTTAAAAATTACTTTTGATTAGCACCCCTGTAATATTTGCAGAGTTAATTGGTTCGTATTACAACCGACAAAGATATAGATCATTACTGGAATAATGGTCTCCAACATTGGGAATGGGATTCGGGCACCTTAAGAAGAAGAATCCTCGAACACCGATTGTTATTCGCGTCCGTGTCCGTTATGCTCTATCAGCGAAAATCTCGAAACTGCATAAACGACGCCACCGTCTCGCCAAGGATTAAAACTAATTAGCGATGGGATGCGGCTTTTAAAACAATTACGACCTTTAATGGTATGGGAATACGCGCGACACGATGTTTCCCCGCGGAAGATTTACCGCGCAGCACTATTAGCTCCCAGTGGCAGAATGCCGCGAGGGCGAACGAGATATTTTTGTTTTTGCTGAAATCTACATACCCTCTGAGGATAGGTGTGTAATAATATAACCGCGTGGCCACCAGTTTTAATTACTATTATGTTACGCTGAATATATATATAATATAACAAATGGTTCGGAGACCAATTATACTGCAACGCTTAAGTGCGCACGTTTAGAGTACTCGTGTACATTATTAAACATGTAATTATGGTACAAATAATATTATTATAATATATTATATTGGTTGTACGGGCGCTTATGAAAACCCATATTGTTTCACTGTTCCGGCAGTGACATAGATACGACATCATTATTAGGCTGGTCGTATGCTGTTTATAGGGACAAAACAAAAATTAAAATATTTTTGATTTCTTACCGTGCCACAACTTCTGCAGTATTCGATTGGCTTGCAGTAACTTTCATGTTTCTCTATTCTTCCTTGCCTTCCTCTTCAATTCTCGATATGAATTACATCCTTCATCTTCTATTATCTGACTTATACATTGGCAATCGTGGTCTTCTTCTATGAGTTTTTCCATCAATTATTCCTTCTCAGATTAGTAATAACAACTCATCATGCCTAAGGATGTGCCCTATTAATTCATTTCATCTTTTCTGTATACTTTTCCATATTGATCAACTCTCAAATATAATTTCTAAAACTTCCTGTTGGTAATTCTATTAGTCCAATTTATTTTTCCATCCTTCTGTAGCACCACCTTTTGAATGCTTCTATTCTTCTCATTTCTTCTCCGTACCATATACTATAAGAAAATAACCGTTTTTACATTTGGTCATGATCGCTCAACCCCTTAATGTTGAACCCCACAAATGGGTTGAATAATTACAAAAAAGTAGTGTTTCGTGGCTTTTGAAAATTCGATAACTATATATATATATATATATGTATTGCTAGTTATGATTCTATATTGTATATACACTTAAAAAAATATCGTATTATTATCATTTGTACGTCTTATAATATGTTTGCATGCTTCAGGGTTATTATTTCGTAACGAAAATTAAGCTAAAATATCTAGAAAAACACGAGTTTAATATTTTAATATTATTGGAATCCACACCAAGATATGTATAGAGATCGATTTGTTATCTAACATAACATGTTATTGAAAATGGGCACCTATATCTACATCATCGTATGAAATAGCAAACAGTTGCTACCCAAAAACATTAAACTGATATTTTCCTTATGTACATACTATTATCCCGATCGGCGTTATAAGTGTAAACAGGTTGTACTGTACACACATAATATGTATACGTAATATACATGTATAGGTTTATATTTGAAACTATACAATCACAACTGTGTAATACATTCTCTTGATGATTTGTTTTTTTTTTTTTTTTGCTTTTATATCATAGGTAATTTGCTATTTTTATTTTTTACATTTAAAAAAGTAATCACCCAAGCTACTTTAACACTGTTGGTTGCGTGTACTATCTCAAGGGTTATGTATAATTTCGTCACACACGTGCACCATTATGTACCCACTCGCAAACTATAATTACAAACACTAATGGCTAATTTTACTCGAGTAGATAATAATATTATATACCACCAATATAATGTATGCATTGTGACAACATAAACATAATATTTATTTGTTAAAAACAATTATTTCTTATACTTGTATTTATATTTTAATAAGTGGAACTGACTTGGTGTCGTTTAAGGATTTATTAATTATTTTTCAATAATGCTATTTAATAAGCATTCCATAACACCTTAAAAAAGGCTTTAGAAATTGTTATAGGGCCTTGTGAATTCAGAATAACTATAGTTTAATACAAGTATTCCAGAGGATAGAATAACGACAAACTAACACCAACGTATCATGTAGTATGTTATACAGTAAATTTAAATGAATAAAATGATATCTATCGAATTTCGTCTCATTTATATTCCAATTTTATCGATCAAATTAATATCTAATAAACTTATAATTATTATTTCTTGTCACGTTGATAAAAATTTTACTAAGATATAGTCATAGTGTGTGTGGTACACGTCAAAATCGTCATATTTTTTAATGTTCTACCAAATTGGGAAAAATATTATATTTTGCTCGGTGCTACGTGTACACAACCAATATGAAGATGTTAAGTGATAATATTAAAAGTTTAGAATTTATAGACGATTAAAATGTTTTTATTTTTATTTTTAAAATTATATCATAAAAAATTGTAAGCGTTCGGTTTATCACAATAACTGTGAAATGTTTTAATGTGAAATGCGATATTAATTTATAGTGGCTGAAATTCTGGGAAATATAATCACACAGATCTTCGATTCCCCTTCTGTTCGCTCCGTCACGTCGCATAAATGTACATGACGTATGAAAAAAAAAAGTTAAAAATCGCATGTCAATAGCTGTCTCTTCAATATCCTCTACTAGTCCTTAACAAACTGAACGTTTCATAGTAATATAAATATAATATATATAAATACTTATGGTTATTGTTCGCTTGATTTGCCATCTAAACGGATGCATATATGAATTTAAAATCAAACACTGGACGAAAACCACAAATTAACCATTTATACAAACATCAAGTAGGTACAACTATCAATATCGACGAAATTTTCTAGTCTGTAGATGTATTAACCAGTATAATATGTTTTTTTTAAGAAAAAGTTTCAATAACGTACACGTAATAATTATGTTATGCGTATAATAATATCTTCGTCACGCGTGGCAGGTGGTACAGATTCGTTCGTGTGTGCCAAAAGTCGACACATGGTGGTGTTAAGCCAAAATTGCTTCAGTTTTTGTGGGTAAAGATTTTCCGAAATTATACATGCGACTAATGCGCGGGATATCTGCGGTTAATATTAACGACTAGAATTTTCTGTCCGTGATGGTGGCACACACCAATATACTTGACTGCATTAAATAGTATAGATCCACCACCGACCAGACAAAATATTATAATTTGAGGACATTTTTTTTTATTTTGGTTTGTAAAAATTATATATATATATATGTAATATACAGGAGTGTATTGGAGATACACGTATGTACTCGTAATAATAATAAAGCATTATGTCATAAATATGTACGTCAGTGGGTAGGGTAGATGGAGGTACATATTAGTGACACTACCAACTGATACGTACTTTTATATAATATTTATTAATATTATTAATCTAATACAATGGAATTCAGCCAATAAATCAAACACAAATAAAACATAAACCTTTCAATCTACAACCCTCCATATAATCACAAATTATAGTTCCATTCTATGTTTTTAATCACACGTTTAATACAGATTTAAAAATTAACACCATAGAAGACACCACCAAAATCGTGTATAAACGATTCCACTCAAATCACTAAAATCCGTTAATAGGTTTTCAATAGGTTTCGACACCATTCCTGGTAATCTTATTTAAAGACTAAAGACAAAAGGCTTAAGCCTTAACCTACTGAACATATAAAGAAAAAATAAACAAATTGAATGTATCCCAATGTAATCAATTTTTAAAGTGTTACGACTGGGTGACTGCTTTAATCATGCATTTCAAGCTGTTAATTAATTCCCGCATGCTTAATTATTGTGATAATATATAACAATTACAGATTTTGTAGGCTTCTAACAAAATATGAAAAAAAAAATTAAATATAATTAATACTGCCTGTAGTCGAAATACTGATGGCCCCGGTGGTTGATTACAATCATTATTTAATTTAACACATTCGTGGGATTTACAACAATAGTTATAAGTGTAGGTGACTAAAACTAGTTTGCCTTCGTGTTTAAAAAATATATAAGACGATTATTGAATGTATAATCATATATATATATATATATATATAGCTCAGTCGTATATCATCTTGCATGTATGAAATAAGAAAACAATATAATACGTATAGCCTATTATGAACACACGAATATTTAACACGATCGAATATCGTGTTATTTTTTTATCAGAAAATTGTAACCTCATTTTTCCAGTCTGTACTTACGTCACAGTATATTATTGTTTGTGTGAGCATTTACATAACATTTAACCGCGTACCTGTTATACATTTCGTTTGGGAACTTATACTGAACTCCCGTGAACAACAGTGCGGCGTGGGCTGTTTGTATCCTACGAGTGAGCCGTAAAATATTTACGTGCAACGACTTGATTTTAATACAATACGTATTTGGAGAAAAATTCCCAATCATTTGAATGATTTTAATGCGACAAAACGTCAACAGCTTAGGGGACATCGTAAGCTTATAGAATAATAATAATTGTTGTCTTCCATAATTGTATAACTCAATCGCAACGGAGTTCAGTTGGAGAAACTTTTAATTTTCCAACAAATGAATAACAAAATTAGCGATGACGGCATGATGCGATTATAATGACGTTCGGAAATAATATACCTAGTGATTGATCATTGATTATACTAGCATTATACGGAAACTGGAACTTGGTCGTTTACGGGTATTCATTTCGATCATAACATTTACAGGTATTGCGGTAAAGATAACTGCTAACCATGTTTTAGTGCTCCTAAGTTGAAACCGCATAACAAGCATATAATTTTAGTTTTTATTATGCTTGTACTGCGTGTGTATTTATGTATTTAAAAATCGTGTACAATATGTGATAACTGAAATGAACAAAACACTAACACATTATTATTGTTACTAAAGAAAAGAAAATCGATATAGTAATGACCTGATCTTGAATGTAAGAGATGTCATAAGTCTAAAAAAATAATTTACTAATTATTTTTTGGAAATGTAATGAATTAATTTCGATGACACTTTCAACAATGCATCCGTTGCGCAGTTTTCTTTTCCGATTTTTCGTCAATGTTATAATATAAAAATGTTTTGGTGCGCTTAGCGCTCGAAAGAAAAAAAATTAATTTCATAAGTTTGTTGATAAAACAGTATAAATACATAAATATATATATATATATATATATTCATTTACATATTGTATATATATATATAACAGTACTTGAATAAAATTAAATATTTTTTAAGGCATTAATTTATGAAGATTATTTTTTAATATTTCATTAAATTATAATTAACAGTGTTCAGTTTACGTAGAGATTTTATTATTTTATTCGAATACGGAAACATTTTCGAGGTTCATTAAGTGTCATGATTTTAATTAAAATATGACTTTTGGAGTTTTCATCTTATTTAAATTGATATTAATTTCTTGGAAAAAAATTTTATTGTCAACAAACACAAAGACCATAATATGAAATTGATGAAAAACCATGGTGTTTTCCCACTCCATGATAATTATATAAGTCTATTTTATTTAATTATTTTTTTCAATACATATTTAATTGTTTATAACAGATTGGGAGATTATACTGTGTTTAATTTATATATCACGTATATTTGTATTTGAAATATTCACAGCCTATTTATATATTAATATAATATTCAACAAATGTTGTGTTCTGTATACCGTTTACTTTTCCATGTTCAAAAAGAGTCCTGTTCTTATGTATAGACGATCATCATTTCACATCAAAGTTTCTCGAGATTAAATTGAGTATTGAAATTAACCGGAGAAACGTATGATCAACTGCACCCGTAAGACGTAATAAGTAACATTTAGGAGTTATATACATATTTGTTTCGGTCCATAGAAAACCTATTCATTCCGCGACAATAAGGGCACATAATAAAATCTTATACCAGACTTTATCCAACAACCTAAATTCTTGATAAATGATATTTTCCTCTTTCTATATGATGAGCACGCTGTATTATATTATATATGTTTTCGTACCGGTCATTCTCGGTAGACTGAATGATTATCATTCCTCATTACATAAAATATACAATATATTATGATATTATGTATATTATGTTTATGAATAGTCGATGTCGTCGTATTAACATGATAATAGGCAGGCGTATTATAAAATAAACTATAAAAAATAACCGTGATGTATAACGGGACAAAAATATCGACTTGTTTGTATAGTCTTTTTTCGAAATTGAATGTAAAATAAAAAATAATTTAACAAAAATGCGAAAAACAAAACAAAATTACGTATAATAAACAGAGACACATTGATTGTTATTAGTATTTATTAAATTAACGTGGAAAACCGTTGTAGTTGGGTACCCTCTAGTATAGTTCAACCAAAATTATTATACGTTTACTATGAATCGCGTCAAACTACCTAATTTTGTTGTTTTCTACCCTACATATTCGCAAATTCAGAATTTTAACAACTAAATGCGACAGTCATTTTATGATATGAAAAGTGACTGCAAAACACAATATCCATACAACGTCACAAAGATTAAATTAGAAAAGTCTAATTCAAAAAAACTTCTGTAAGGCATTAATAGTTGTACGATATCTAAATTTGAGCACTAAAGTATATCGCAGGAATTAGAATCTGTGTACGGAGCATTTATTATATTAAATACGTTGATTTGCCGAATATCGTTAATACCTAAGTTTTAATTTTGATCCAAGGATTTCGAGCAATTGTTCGGTCATATTATTTGCTGTTATTTGTGCTTTGTACTACGGAATTTAGTTAGTTTGTGTAATTATGGAAATTTTTCTTCAGCTATCATCAAATTTTAATTTTGTAAGACCGATTTTTTAGTCTACATATTGTATTATTGCGTTGGACTATACGGAGGGTTCCCAATTACAAATAAACGTAATGTTAATTTAATAAGTACCAACAGTAATCATGGATTAATTGTTCTTTCTGTATGATTAATTATACATAATTTTGTCCATAATCGGACAATATATAATATAATTATATAGTATAATTATATACTGCACCAATAAATATAATATACTCGGTATACTATTGGTACATTATAAATGATTTTTTTTTCTTTTAAATAGTTACCTAATTATTTTCTTTGAATTTGTAAATCAATAAATTATATCTTTCTTTCACGACGTACATTTCTTGAAATCAAAGCCAACGTCCGGTGATATAATATTATTTTATTAAATCAGCAATTTAACGCACCCGCTATACAAGTATATATTTTAAAAAATATTTTCAGTACGATTTCATTATTTCAAAGTGGAATTCATTACTTTATAACAAATTCGTGCCAAAAGTTTTTGAAAAAAACAAGTAAAACGTGTTCGGGTTTAACAAATATGACTTTATTGTGACGAATCTGTCAAACGGTGTGCGTACAAAACCATAAAGTTTGGTGACAGATTTTCTTTTTTTTTAAAACTAATTTTTTACTCCAATCAACAATGTCCGTTTTATTTGCAAACTTTAAAATTGATTTTCATACAGAGAAATAAATTTTTAAAACTGTAGTTTTGTTAAATTTTGACAATTGATTCCCGTTATTTAATTTCAGTTTTCTTATTACAAGTTTTCAATATAGTATTAATTTTCATTCAATTTGTGTAGTACAAGCGCATTTGATTCCAAACTATCATTTAATGTTGAATTATAATAAGGAATTGAATTCACGAGCGAACTGGTGCACGTAAACATAAATCGATGATTCAAATATTTCATAGATTTTATCATTGTACACCATTAATATACTCGAGATAATTGACTATTATTTTCCATTGACTTATGGTTTAAAAAAATTGATCAATAGTCAGTTGATTTAATCCAAAAATAAATATAACAGTCACGATTTTGATGGACATCAGCGTGATATCCGGATCTAACCCGCTACGTGATTTTATTCTACACTTCTGCAGTATGGTTTCTATTTAAATCCGTCGGCTATATTATTACCAATTTCTATTCAAATTTATGAAAAAACGTTTACTTATGTACTTTATTGTGTCGTTAAAAATTAATCTTCTCGAAAAACCGCACCCTTGTGTCAAACGACAGTGTTTAATAATTTGGTTGGAAAATATTACGAGTGTAATATGAATTTCTCTTACATTATTATCCCGCTGATAATCGTCCTCATAATTGGCCTCGTGACCTCCTAAACCAATGACGGATAAATGTAAAAAAAGTAAATTCAATTTTAAAGCAGCGCTACTTTCAATCCTTGTAAATATATTTACATAAAAAAAAACAATATATGTAAATTGCGTATTATTTTATAATTAAATATATATATATATATATATATATATATATACACTGATTGTAAATATTCGTTTTCTACAATGAAAAAAAAAACCCGTATGATTAAACTCTATGTATTGTATATAAGGTTCTGCATTGTTTTACACTCCTATTAAAAAAACATTCCACATAATTCAACTCACATACATGCAGATATACTACATACATTATATTTCAATATTTTATTTTATTTCATAGTTAAAAGTTATATTACATTAGTAAAGTAAGTAATCAAGTGAAATATGTGTGTTCTAAAAACCTTTTACATCCAGAACGATAAATGATAAATAATGTAATAATTTTCCCTATCAAAGTGATTAAGAGTAATAGGCTTTGAAGAAAATTACTATTTATGTGCTTGTCAATTATAACAAATTTATTACATATCTTTTGATGTTTTATATATCGACCGTAAATGGTTGAACACCCTTTTTCTATATCAAATATCAAAAGACTTGGGATTCACTTGGTTGTGTCGAGTGGTTTGATATATTTTGTTTTTATTTCATTTTAAATAAAATAAAATACGTTTATACTTAAGGAAAAATACGTTTTAAAATCTGTGATCCTAAATCCAATCTCTACTTAGCTTTAGCTTTCTTCTATTGTGCTATATTAGTGTTTCTAAAACTTTTTGATATCATGGAATACCAAATAATAATATTTTTTTATGTTGAACCCATATCATAATTTTCTTCGAAAAAATAGGGTACCACTAAACATGACCATAAAAGGCAACAATACCTAATATACAGCAAAATGCAATAAAATTATTTATTTAGGAGTATCATAACATTCAAATGTCACATAATATTTGACTACACAGCGTCGTGTCACAACAAAATATACATTATCGCAAGACATGGTGGTATTGAAACCAAACAATCATTTTATCTGCTATATTTTCGTTATCAACGATTGTTTTTTGACTTTTCTTAAATAGTATAAGTACAAAATAATATTTACTATAATATACTGTTATTCATTGTTCTTTTTATACTGTAATCAACTATTATGTAAAATTAAAATATATAAATATTTTATAAGCGTGCATGCCTAACATTAATTTTTAAAAAATTTTCAAAGTAACTTTTTCGAATATTTGGAAAAAAAAACATTTGAGTTTTTTGGAACCTGGAAGATCGTTTAAAAACGCTGCGCTATAGTATATGTTTGGAATGGAAGCAAATTTGTATGTCATTTTAATTAAATAAATACATTGTTCAAACGTATAATCGATGATCAATAGCCATTGCGCTATTGATTATAATTGAATATCTAATAGTTTTCAAATCCTTTATGTAAATGACATATTTTTCCAAAATTTTTTTTGTTTTTTTCAACAAAAATGATGTTACCATTTATATAGTTCACTTTTTTTATTTTTTTTTATTTTTTTTTTTTTTTGTTTGCTTATAACGTATTCGTTAAAATATTCCAAATCATTTGAATATCGTCTAATTAACATATACATTATCGTATTTTATATGAATCGAAAATATTCGTTTATTGTGCCACAGAGATTTAATAACGGCCCACTGTCCATATAATACGTATCCTCCGGCTATGGACTTTTATTATTTTTACACAGTCCGTATTATTTAATCCCCGCGCAATTCAAACAACAAACATTTCAGTCATCGTATTTATAGGTTCGTTCGGTGGTTAATGTGTCAAGCTTTAAAATTAATCGCGTAAAATACAGACCGGTGTTGTACTAGTAGTATTATTATAATAATATAGGTCGGTCAGGATATACAAAAACTGTTATTGTCAAATCACGATGGCAATGAGTGCCTAAGTCCTCTTACAGCGTTATTTTTACACACACCCATACGTACACATGAACAGGAAGTATGCGTATATTTATGACCACGACGAATATTAGATGCTGTGACGTATTATAGAGAAGTGACAAATAATAGCAATTTCTCTACCCGAGTCTTAAACCGACAAAACGCGTGGCGTGCGAACTACCGATATGTCTGAAAACAATTTTGTTGCTTTTTTAAAAATGCCCATTTTGCTATGATATTTTAATGCGACTATGCGTATAATATATTATTTTCATGTCACGGATTTTTATTATTATTATTATTACTTTTTTTGTACTATTTTTGTGGGTATATTATTCCAATGCTAGACGTTTCTTGAATATAGCATACATACGGTGACGCTTTGCAGTAATATCGGACAAGCATAATAACATAATTTTAAAATAATAATAATAATAATAATAATAATTGGTGTGTCTGATATGACAGAAAATGAAAATAATAGTAATAATAAGCCGTTCAACGATTGTTTATTGAAAACTTAAACGTGTCTATATCTTAGCGTACTATATTAATTATTATTTCTTTTTATGTAGAACTGCTCGCCTTTGTTCTATAATTATATTGACATCGTTGATAATTTACAAAGAAAACATGATCAAGTTGTAGTATATTATCGTACAATAAGGCCTAACAATTTGATTGGTTCATTATGTTATATACTTAACTTTCATAGCAGGTCAATCAGCTTTCAGTTTAATTATTATAATTCTGTATACAGAATATATAGGCGAATTTCGTACAAAGAACTTTGTTACAATAATAATAATAATAATAATAGATAATAATTTCATTAAAGTTACGATTGTTCAAAAATAAATAGTAATTGGTTCATTAAAATGATACAGTTTTTACCTTTATCAGATTATTTGTTGTTATTTTCGATACTTGTGTTTTTTTTGTGCTGCATCGAAATGCCAAACAAACAACGAAAATGCTTTATTAATTCAAAAACCAATTCTTGTTTTTACCGTGTAAAACTGGAGACATGTTTGAAATATGATGGTATCACCTTAATTAAAATAATTTCGAACTCAACACTAAAATACTGTAAACGGTACGTTTAATCAAAGTTATATATATCCACTATCTGTAACTTTTAGAGCACGACAAATGAAATATGAAAAACAATAAATATTAATAGGTACTATGTACAAAATATCAAAAATATATTATGAAATTTATAGTTAATAATATTATCATGAATAGTTTTCAAGAAAGCATCTACCCATTACAAAGTAATACTCATTCTGTACGGTAATCAACATCACTTAACACAATAAACTAATCGCCCACTCATAGTCTCTAGTCGTTCATTAAATGGTTTTAAATCCAATAACAATAGCGTAATGATGAGTGGCGTACGATAAAAAATAAGATAATATCCACTACGACCGTCGTTTGCTTATGTGATTTTCAAGAAGGTGAACGATTACAGCTCAATTTCTGAACGGCGTGCATACCGAAAAAAAAAACATTAATACATCGGAGAACATCTTGTATGAGTTGTATTATATTTATATAATATATATTATCATTTATCATTATTCAAAACTATGTCATAAGAAAAATGACAAATTGACAAATAAATAAAATAAAATTAATGGAATGTCATTGCAATTCTCAATAAATGTATTTATGCATTTTAGAACTTTATGCGATACGAAGTTGTACTACCGTAGTACCATAAATTGTACAACAATATGTGATCATGAAAAATGTGTTTAATTTAAAAATAAAGAAAGTTGATAAACAAAACGTACAAAAATAAAAACAACGATATAATTATAAAATCAATAACCAGTTGCGTCTTGACAATTCGAGACAAGAAAAATAATGCAATATGGCTGTGACGTGACAAATTTGAAAGTCATGTTTTATATCTTTACAACATAATATGTATATATATTTATACATATACAGGTACCCGGAAGGTTATAATTGCAGATCTCGAGACTGCCGTAAAGGTTTCAACTATAAAGAATAGACCAATAAAAGGAATATAATGAAAAGGCGTGCTTAATTTATAAACATAGTTGATTCAGTTAAATTTTCTGCGATAGTAATTAAAAACGAAAAAAATTAAGGATTATATATATATATATTTTTATTTTTGTTCGAGAAAAGTCGGTAATTTGTAAGCGGCTTAGATAAAAAAATTTAAATTCTCAATTTTGTTTTAATTACATCAGGCTAATTGCATAATAAAGCGATAAAAATAATCGCCATCCGTGTTCTGTAGAAAACGCATATCATAATATTATCTACACCGCAGTATCATAATATTAGTATAGATGGTAAATATACAGTCACAGATTACTGCAAAATGTTTTAATTTGGATAATATACAGGTAACAATATTATTAAAATTGGTTTTATTTTTATTATAACTGCAGATTTATTCATTTTTATAGGTTTAGATAAGAAATATATTTTTATACCTATTCTATTGGTTATCTTGCAGAAAAAACAAGAAAAATAATCATAAGTATTTGCTCGCCACTGCTAAACCTTAAGTTTATCCCATATTATTTTTATTGTAATAGTATAATATTATGTGAATATTATAGGTATTATATAAATTTGCTACACAAAGATATTTAATAACGACAAAATGATGTTAAATTTAAAGTTATGAACATTTTACATGATATACGCCTACAATGATGTCAGTCAGGTACATCACTGGTGACAAAACCGTGTTGATGATAATGATATACATAATGATAATGAATAATAATAAACAATAACATATAAGGTACCTGCTATAAGTATTTGATCTCGGGACAGCTGCAGTTATAAATTAAATTATTAAACTATACTATAACACGCGAGCTTATGTATTGTATACTAATTTTCCGCTTTATTGTTAGTTTTCATTGATAAACTTAACAATCGTTATATCCTAGAGGCGTATTATTTAATTAAAATAAAAATATTATAACAAAACGTTCTATGCGTGATTCGTGGCATATTCGGTGGATCGATGTGGGAAAAAACATATAATTCAATAATTAATTTATGGTTCGTCAATTAATGAACCATCCGTAAAGCTGGTAAATTATATATTTATTATTATTTTCCGATACATTGTATATGTATATGAAACGTGCATTTTAATTTATTATGCATTTAATCGCACAACGCATCCGACCAATAATACTGCAGATATAGTGTTAAATATACACACTTAAAATTCAACCATGAGTATCTAAAGTCAAAACAGAAAAATAATAAAAACACAAATTTGTATGAATCGATTAAAAAATAGCACGAATAAAACCATGGTGTCGCGTTCAGTATGCACGTGACAAATTGGTGTAATTTTAAAATTCGTATCGAAAATGAACATTTTTTCAAACCTGACCATGTAGGTAGTCAACGCGTGGTAGATAATAAATGAATATTATTTGTTTTTTTGGATATTATATTATAATATATATATATATATATATAAGTATCGTTTGATGATCTCAAAAGCGGTTAATCGTACAATAGGGTAGGAACAATTAACCACCGTATATGTCTTTTCGTAGAGTCAAAATCACGTTTCCGCAGTTATCGAGTGGATTAAAAATGTAAGATCAATATACTGTAAACGGATAACCACAAGGACTCGGAATTCGGTAACCTCACTGCACGTGATGGCGGCCATACCGCTTTGAATTCCGGTTTCGATATACGTAATATCATGTGGTTAGGTATTGCCGACACTCCAATAAAACATATTCTACTCCGATACAAATTGGATTGTACTCGATTAATACAATATATTAAATATTATAATGCCTGTCTGCCATTATGCGTATATACCATAGTTATAGGTAGGTTTCTAAAATGTATGTGCGTGTGTAAGGCGAGTTTCCCGAGTAATACATGTATGTGTGTATTACGATCAGAGTACGACAATCGGGTAGTGCAAACACTGCACATACATATAGGATAAAGTAAAAACATTATTTGTAAAACGTTTATGTTGTACATTAACCGGATAACTTTTACATTATCTGCCGTTAAATTTGCAGATAAAATGTTCTGATGAAATATCAATTGCGAGTGCTTTTGTAGATATAATTATAATATTATGATAAAACATGTGCATTGATATCATTGTACAGTTTTAAACTTCAGTGCAGTTCCAGTGGTTTTCATGTTTATTGGTTCAGTTTATTAAAGTATTGTATTATAATATAGTTTATTAAAATATGTTATAAAAAAAAAGTTATTGACTATTTTGCGTTAAATAGCTATTAGCTAATGCGCATAATATCTTGACCCTAACCAATGTTGTGAAAAATGTCTGTGCAAAAGTAAATGTTTTATCGTATAGATATAAATATTAACCTAAACTGATACTTTGCAACTACCCGAATGCGATCTGAATTTAAACTGTTCCAATAAATATTTTGCACCTTTTTAATTTTTAAATTTTGTCATTTATAAAGTAATAACTTAATATAATACCTAAATTAGGTAAGTACTTAACAATATTATATGTGTTTTCCACTTTTTATGTATGTATGTGCTCAATATATTTTTATTTAGCTATAATTTAATAATAATTATCTTTAACTATCGTGATTTTGATATAATTACTTTCTAATAAGATCTAAATAGCATAGCCAGAACAAAACATTTTACTGTGCGAATTTAATACCAAAATAGTTTTGTTCCAATATTTTTGACGTCTATAATTGTTATTTAAATGTTTCGAAGGACACGGAAAATTAAAAATGTACTGATTATAGTTCAGTGACGGTTTTTATTTTTCTCTAATGATCTTTTTAGAGATTAAATCCGTCAATTTGATTTGGCAAAAGTATCTGAACCATCAGAATGAAATATTTTTTTCCACTTTTTATAAACAGATAGATATACACGTCACTATTTACTCAAATAGAACGTGAATGTAGTTTGTTCAATACGTTTTGTATTAAATAGATTTTAAATGATTTAATGAATTTCGCTTCTTAAAAAAAAAAGATTTTAATCGTATTGACACAATATTATAAAAATAATCCATGTGTGTGTGTATTAGTTGGATTTTTAAAATTATTTAGTTTTTTAAATTAAGGGAAAAACAAAAAATTAAGGGAAGTGTTGCACTAATAATATTATTTTTTTTATTTACTCATAATTAAATTTTGAGTTTATCCATGAATTTACAGCAATGCAATTAATTATGAATAAAAAAAATAATTTTACATTATTTACTTCAAATGAATGTATTATTCTAATTTAATTTCGATAATATCGTTCATCCATAATCTTGAACATTATATTGTGATAAAACATGTGACTGTTAAATACGAGTTTTATATTATAAGCCATCACACCCATGCATCAATATTGCGTATCCGCTACGCCGTGTTACATGTTTAATTGTATTTAAATCATTTTAACTGTTGTGTCGTCAAATATTTACGTTTGGAGTATTAACCTTGGTTTTTTACACCGTTTAATTTTCACATCAAACATAGTAGTATTCTGTTTTTGATTTTGAATCATGTGAAAGCAGTAAATGCTTAAAGAATGATAGAACTATGAACTCCACCGGCCGATAGAGAGGGGTTTTAATAGTCAACAGGATAATGTTTATTTATTTATAAATTTTTATTTTAAGAATTTTAGATATTTTTATTCACTGAAGTTCCTATTTATGAACAAAAGTATATTTTCATTACAACGTAAATATTGAGATAAAACAAATACGAATTTTCGCGCAATCATTCGAAGCGTATTAATTTAAAATCAATATTATGACATTCATATGATCCACGTCTGCAGTTGTACGAATTTTCTATTTGAAATACAATGCAGTTTAATTACAGAAAATATAATTTAAAATCTCTGATAGTCTGTAAATGATTTTCATTAAACATTTCTTGGGTTGATAAGTTATTTTAAAATTGCATTTAGCTTACTAAGACTACGTATTTACGATTGAAAGCATCAGAAAAATAAAGTAAAATATCCGTATAAAAATGTCTAAAGTATAAAAAAACATGATAATTTAATTTTTCTACTAATATTTTATCCACTAAAGTAGCTTATTTAATTTTTAATAAAAGGATGTTTTTAATAACATGGAGAGACATAATTTATAAATTTAAATTAGAAATGACAAACGAGATTTTAAGTATAGAATTTTAATTAGGTAAATAAAAAAAGAAATTTTGAATTAAATAGACGAAAATTGATATAAATTATTTTAAAATACTATTTAACTTACAAAAACTAGATTATTTATGCTGGTTTAAACAAGTAAAATGTCATATATAATATTGTCACATGATAAAAAAAACAATTTAAATGATTAAATAAATTATAGTTGTTGCTTAAAATTTAATCTTTTTAAAAACAAAACAAAAATGACAATGTGCTCTTTGGACTTTACGAACATCTTTTAGGTTCAATAAAATGGGTTATAAATATGTATTTTGATGTCTCATTGAAAAGGTACAAAGAAAATGTTAACAATGAATTTCAATTTCCATGAACAAAATCAATTTATTGCCACAACAAGATTTATATTTTATAATATGTCTATATTATATTGTTATTTAAAACTAGCTGGAGATAAAAAATTTAAAATTTTCATTCGGATGGTTCTGGTTATTTCATCAATGAAAAACATAAATTAATAACTAATATTGTAGATATATTTAAATTATTAATTTACAACTTCTCTAAGTAGGTGAAATGTTGATTATTCAAAATATAAACTTAGATAGCTTGTATATATATACTTATCATAATTATATAATATCTAACAATTGTTATCATAATATATAAAATCATGGTCTTAGAAATTTAAATTTTACTTTATCAATGTTCCGTTCGCGATGTCAAAAAAGTTTCCGCAGCTGACCACTTTTTGTGAAATCGCAACTGGTTAGACATTTTTGAGGTTATGTAGTAATTTTGTATTAATGAAATTAATTAATATTCAATATCTACAATTTATCTATGTACCATGTTATTCTTTAAAAATATTTTAAAAATTTTAGCGGTGTTGTATTTAATATTTATTTTCCTAAATACTCCTTACTATAAAGTGGTCATAATTGGCTATTATGCTATCATGTTATACGACTGAGCCGACGAGGAGAAAGTGGTTGGACCTTATATTCTAAGACATAAGAAAACCTACAATAATAATATCATGTGCAGCAGATAAACGAGATAAGATATGCGTATTCTCTGACACTCTATTGAGAAAACTAATATTTTGCTATAATTCAACAGCGAAGACAGATAAGTAAACCAGACAGCGGTGACTACATTGGGCTCGTGGAACAATGCGTGCGCTAAAACGAGAATAACATTTCGTTCCTATATAATATGCACACGCGAACTCAATGCACACGTGATAGGTAACACGTAACGTGACTTTAACCGACATAACGTAACGCATAAAACAACAACGATATAACGTAGCACACGGTACAACAGACTCAGTCACAGTTACTCACACATCGCAAAATGTTCTAAACCTACGGCGTGTACATATAGTAGTAAAGTATAGTGTAATGGTGACGAACGAATTTATGTTGGACGTATTTGCGCACGCAAGCACTGCGTATTATATGTTCAGGATGGTTTTTCTAACCACACGTGTTTTCAAGTATATTATTTATGTACATTATATTTAAAATATTCTGATTTACGCAAATCGTACGTATAACGCGTCACGATAATATTCTACAATTTTTCGGCGCACATACACATTTCCGTAACTGAAATATATATTGTTATTATTGTACATACACATGTTGTGTTTTTTCAAAATGGAAACATCATTTTTTCATACAGACACAAATAACTGTTTAGTTTATTTTCCAAAATGTTTAATGTTCTCACCTGTATACGTGATCAGGTAGTATTTGGACAGGTAAAATATTGGTACTTTCGGCATAATTGATATTTAAAACTGCGTACGAACATTTTAAGTTTATTTTTAGTTTTATTGATTGCAATATTTCTTTTGTTTATATGTGTCCGCTTGTAATCTTATACACGTGTTATTCGACCAATAACGATATAATATTGTACATTATGTTTTATGGGTTAAAAAAGGTTTACCAAATCCTCGATAGCACGTACAATTTTAATCCCAACAAAAGCCACTGGTCCGAAATTTGACTATCATAATATCTATGTTACATCAACAGTGTGGGAAAAATCAACTAATCAATATTACGTAATGTCTGTAAGCAAAACAAAAATGAAGTTTCCATTTGAAAAATAAAAGTTAACACTTATCTGCTATCTGCAAATACTATATATTATAATATGTCCTTATCAAAAATCTATGTGGGGAAAAATATATATCCTCTTTATATACTACGTCATAAATTTTCCCTAGACCGGAATATTTGGACGAGGACATGATGTTGAAACGTAAAAAAGAGATTGGTCATGCATAAAAAACCATCCTGTATCGTAATAATAATATGCACTTATACCACCGTTCCTCGTATTATAATAGTACATACTGCGCGTAAATCATTGAAATGTGCGTATTTATAATATTATTATGCCGACGATGGTTTTGTTGCAACTATTGTGTGTTTGTGTATGATCCGCAGCGCCGACGGCAATTTCGACGTGACGCTGGCCACCAAGGCAACCATATACCACGTAGGGCTGGTAGAATGGAAACCGCCGGCCATATTCAAATCGTCGTGCGAGATCGACGTGGAATTTTTCCCGTTCGACGAGCAGACGTGCGTGTTGAAATTCGGGAGCTGGACGTACGACGGATTCAAGGTACCCTCTCGAGTGCGGTTTGCCGAAGTCCATCAACAACACCGAATGTTTTCCTTTGCCCTCCCTTTAATATCACATAATAATATAATAGTGATCGTTCCGTGCGCACGACGTCGGAACGAAATAGAAACAAATGAAAAGCAACAATGCCCTGCAAAAGATAATTAATATACTTATACTTCCAGTCACGCAGTCACCGTACTGTGCGATTCACTCCCCGGCAGCTTCCAATATTCCTATAACCGTTTAATACCGTTTCCGTTTCTTTTTGTTTTGATATTATCAAAACTTTTTTTCCACAATAATTACATACCGTATATAATATAGGTTACCTCTAGTTATATAACAGTATTGCATCCTTTCTCCTCTTCTGTTCTCGTGAAAATAACCTATTTTTTTTCTATCCTCCATATACGATATTATACCGATTGCTGTTATTCATTTTGTTGCTATTGTTGAATGTTGATTGTTGATTGTTAATTGTTGATGTTGATTTTAATGTTGATGTTGTTGTTGTTGTTGTTGTTGTTGTTGCACTTGTACACACGAACAAACCGACTCGCAACCATATGTATAAAAATATATTATAAACGTTGTTATGTTTTGCATATATTATTATTTATAATACTATACTATCGCAGTAATAATAATAATACATTATTTTAACACTTTCAAGCACCCAGGTCCTGATCTATCTTCGCTGTACATATTGAAAACGCTTTACACACTATTTTATACAAAATATTATTACTTATTATCCTTAGTTGTTTGTATATATATATACCTATCATATATTATATTTCTTCTTTATAAACTATTCTATTTAATATATGTCTTGTACAACTATATATTATTGTATACTGTTAAAACACTGTATCCTATAACAATATGTGTGTATGTATATGTATGCATTTTATACGTGCGTATTTAACGTATAAACATGGTAAACTGACATGTGCAACGAACAAGTAGCCCATAAAATTCAATGTTTCGTTTGCCATCATAACAATATCCAAATATTGACATAAAATAACTTTTTAGACATTTTAGGGATTTTATTTTTGTCGTTAATAATGCTAACAAGACTCAAGTCTGGAAATCCCAATAATACACTCAAAGTTATTCAATAATAATTCTTATGTAAATTTTATATAGATAATAATTTTGTAAAATGTTTTTTACCATGTATTTAGTTACATACAACATTACAAACATTATACTGTGTACCTATACTTGTAATTGTTAATGTTCTAATATCGTTTCTCCTGAAATGTTGGCAAAAGTAAGGATAGATACTTATTCGTTGCGTTCGTCAATATGTATTCTATAAATATATAACATATAATATATATATAGCCATAAAGTATTACAATAATATGTTTATACCGCATTATACCACTATAGAATGTGTATATACATGTATATGTATGTGTATGTATAAAAGCTTGAATCGTTTATTTTTTTATTTAATTTTTTTTTTTTCATTTATTACCATCCTATTGTTGATATACTATTATTTGTACTTATTTATTCACCGTATTATTATTATTATATGTCGTATCCTCGTATATTTTAGAGTAAGTTGTTAATGAAATAGGTGATCTCCATTCGGCCGCGCGCGGGTTTATGTGTATATATATAATATATTAAACATGATACCTATGGAATATTATGTGTAAATATAAAACGTGTCTGTGTGTGTATAATATAATTATCAGTGTAAACATTCTCATAATTATCTGCACGAAACGCTGGAGAACATCACCGCCGTCGGAGGCTTACGATCGCACGTATCATGATATTGCGTCGTCAGCAACGTTATTGGCATTTATCCTTATACCAAGAGTACCTATGTTATTTATATATATTGTATACGTCAAGGAAAAAAAACTATCCCGATTAATCGCCTTAAAGCCTTAATCCAACTGCGAGCACAAACATTTTCACCGAGTGGTATATGCTTAGCATATTTAACGGGTGTTTTATTTCCTTGAAAGAACGCTCGCGATTCCTATGTACGTATATAATAATGTAACGATTAAAATTCATTACGATTTAAACTTCGACAATTGTCCGTTCTTCCTCCGAAATTTATGTTCGACAAAACTTAGCTTCCCCGACTATGTGCACCGGTACAAAAGGTTTCAATTAAAAATTTAATTCCATCAATGTTCATTATTACATAGTGCAATGATTAGTCCGTGTATTATACAATTCTTTTGCGCGTCAACGGTGAAGATGAAAATTATTATTTACACACGAATTATAAAAAAAAAATAATAATAATAATAATACAAGCACGCAAGTAGACTTTTAGACCGATAATCAGTCCGAAATTCGTTGATAGTATACTGCTGCAGTTATTTATAAGCATATAATAATATCATTGCTTACATTACGCGTAGGTGCATAGAAAAAGTCTTTTGTCTTTTTTATACTTTTATTTATACTTTTTAACTATGAGAAATACGCCCTATATAGGTTTTTTTTCGCATTTTTACATTTTTCATCGAAAAAGAAAACTATATCTACTCGGGAACAAAGGATGAAAAAAACTTCTAACATACTCCTACAACCGTGAACGTTTAAAATGAAGGATGTTGAACAAATGATAATATAGAGTGGCTGCAAATTCAACGGTGTAAAAAAATATTCCGCTTATAACAAGAATATAATATTATAGTGTAGTAAAATAATTTTAAATAATATTACTACATATTTTAAACTTACATAATACAGCCACCAGTTCCGGGTTCAATTAATTTATTTGTTTACATAAAATTATAACGTATCGCAAAAACGTTTCTCGCGAAATAAACATACAGTACAATGTGATTATTTTTAAATTCGAAACATATAATAAATCCAACAACATACGATTATACTTCATCAAAGAGACTATATATTATAATAATAACATGTATACACCTAATCACTACCCAGTTGGTTATCTTTGTAGTGCCGAATGGTTGAATGCGGAACGTATATAATATTCATTTCATGTTCTTTTTATATTTTATTCGTTCTTCACAATGTATATTGATTGTGAATGTTATAATCCGTGAGATTTCGTACATATTTTACATTATTCTTATGCGGAAAATAATAATAATAACAATCATAATAATCATAATTCGTGTGTCTTTTTCAAATCCCTTGATTATACTTATACATTCATTAGATATTTTCTTAGGTGAGCTGTTTTTCCTGATATTATTATGATTTTTTTTCTCTGTCACGTTTCCAATCAAACATCACCAAAAAACAAAAAGTCCAAGGTAGAATTTGAATAGGGTTACCAATAGTTTTCATGTCCATGCGTTACTTTTATGGTATAACTTTCATTATTGATTTAAAAAAAAAAAAAATTAAAATAATTGATTTTAAAATCTATAAGCAAATAATAAATAATATCTTATTATCAGTATGATACGTATTTATTTAACCATCGTATTCGTTCCCGAATTTTTAACATCAATAAAAAATTCGAACCAACAGAATTCAACCGGTTATTATTCGATAGATCTTAGTCGTGTGCTCGAT
Organism: Chaitophorus viminalis; assembly: GCA_025469195.1. NCBI lineage: Eukaryota > Metazoa > Arthropoda > Insecta > Hemiptera > Aphididae > Chaitophorus > Chaitophorus viminalis. The sequence continues at coordinate 392,249 of JAIPRK010000095.1, read as the reverse complement.
TGACGGTAAAGGAATCGTATGCGTGCAACGTGCACGGACATGGTTACAGTAGTACAATAAAGCGATATTACTTACAAAAAAAAACCCTATTTTAACAATTATATTATACAATAGTAGGTATATTACGTTCATTTGAAGTACCGCAGTTTATTATTTATCTACTATTATATTTTCCCGTACCGTCTTATTAATTAATTATATAAGTAATATATATTACTATTATTCTCCAGCGTTTCGCGTCACCATAAGATATAGGATGTATTTATACAATATAATATGTAAAATACACACACGAGTCCTCCTGTATATATATATATATATAGGGTAGCTATATATTATATTTAATATAGTATAAATTGTAGTATATATAATCTAGTATAATATATAATAGCATAGTAGACCCCGGTGACGTGTTGTGTGTTGTTCCAGTGCGGACGGTAACTACGAGGTGACCCTAATGACAAAGGCGACCGTTTACAGCACAGGGCTTGTATTATGGCAGCCACCCGCCGTCTATAAGTCCTCGTGCTCCATCGACGTCGAGTTCTTCCCTTATGACGTCCAAACTTGCGTACTGAAACTAGGAAGTTGGACGTATGACGGGTTCAAGGTGACAACGATAATACCGCTTGGCCGACCCGTAAATCCGCGCCTGGTTCATCGAATCATGTACACCTGATATGTTGTTGTAAACTGGCGGTACAACATTTAACTATAGTATCATTATTACATAATATTATATATTATAACGCAGTGTTTCTTAAACTTTTGGCCACGGCCACCTGGAGGGCCCTTTATATTTTATTGGGGGAGACGTGCAAAGCATATATTTTATGTGCAAAATTTCAGTTTCGGTACAATGTGTTTCAAAAATAAATTCGCTATTGTTTTATCAATTTTGGTGGTAAAAAATTTCCACACCTTAGAATTGAGGTAACCGTACCAAATTAACAATAAATTTACAAAATAGTTTGAAAAACTCTTTCATAACTTGTACAAATATTATAATTTCTACTACGAATTTCATTATTACTATGGCTCGCGTGTCGTATTATGTTTATGGTAGCGGTGGAGGGAGAACATTTTTTTTTGTTTCGATATCAGGTTTTCTAAAAAAATTATGACATTTGCTCTATACGCTTCCGTTCCTGTTAAAAGGACGTTTATTTATGTCTTATATTCAATAATTATAAGATTTTACTTTAACATATATTAGCGAACCATACACAGACGCTGTGCTTTAATATTGTCTACGATTGAATAAATATTTACACAACATTATGAATAATGATGTTTACGAATTAATATCATCTTAAATGGACTAAACTCTGTTGAAGTAAAAACAAACAACGGGTTTATACACTGGAATAATTACGCTACTGTAACGTTAAAGGAACTCTTAATTAACTCCCCCCTCCCCTCTCCTGCCATAAGTCGTTTGACGTATCTTTTATATTTTTCACTTTTTATTCGTAATAATAACAATATTGTAACATAATATTATCTTCCACGTTTCGTAATTAACAAAAAACAGCATTCAAAGTGGCCTTTTTCATTACACTTTTTTACAATTTTCCGCGAATACACATTATGATATCATACTATATGGTTATGCATAGTTTACGGACCCGCCTTTTCGTCTTTTCGTCCCGTATTTCCGTTTAAATATTCAATCGGTCCGAGCATCGCGATGCTGCGTCTCGGCTACTGCAGCGGTTTCGCGGAAAAGTTCAAACCATAAGCCCCGAACCATCACTGCAGAACAATAACCCGGGGAATAACATCGCAGTTATCACGTCCCGTCCTCATGGCCAACGGATAAGACTTTACTGCAAAGGTTTCCAATCTTTTTTAACACATAGCACCCTTTATTATTTTCTAAAAATCCGAAGGCATCATCCTATGGCCTACGCACTATACCCTATACTGAATACGCAATAGTAATGCATCGTGTATTTAAATTTATATTTTGTATCTTCGGTGTTATTTAGCTACGTGCCTTAGTATAAACAAAAGTAGTATACGTAGACATAGAGTATAATGTAGTCTGTTTTATTACTCACAGTGATATATTTTTCACGGAGTCGTTTGAAAAAAAAAATAAATGAATAAATATATTTCAAATAGTTTCGCGGCACCCTGATTGGGAACCTTTGCCTTACTGAATAGTGCATATTTACAGTGTAGGTTTGGTGCGTCGGCGATAGTGCCGTTTGACAATAATTTAGTCACAAATATAGCGCGTAATTACTACATACGACACGTGTTGCTCTGCGTATACAATTCATAATAATATTTTTATGTAATGATGATAATAATAATGTACACGATCATAATATATTACGCGTTTTAAATGCATTGTCGTGCGTCACACAAGATCAAATAATTGCGCGTGCACGTTCTCAACTGACGACATAACGCATCTGGCACGGCCAAGACTGTGCAAAACGCGATACGATGAGACAAAAATTCACTCATGGTTATGATAAACGTTTCGTGAAGAGCTATAAATTATTATATGCATATGCTGCGTACATGAATAATAGTAATAGCAAATATTATAGTGATGTTATAAAATGATGCACGCAGTGACATTTTTTCCTGTAATTATACCTATCAATAATCGATGATATGAGTATCGTAAAAAAAAAAAAAAATAAGGAAGAGGAATTAAACATTAAAATATTCAATACATATAATATCTGTATTATTTTTATTTTTTTCAATTGTTATAAAATTCTACTTAAGAATTTTCGGGAATTTTGTAACCGAATGGGATAGTCGAATAGATGAAGATGAACTTAAAAAATATGATAGTATAGTTGTTGCGCTATTTTGTTTGAAAAATATGTACCTAATCACAAACTTTCAAAGTATTTCGTTTATTTTTAAAACAATATCTACGCACTGATGTTTAGCTTTGAGGACGAGTCTGCACAGCAGTCCGTGATCGATTTCGGATTATTCAGGTCGATTACAGTAGCTACGGACTATGGCGGAGTCCGATCTCCTAACCTCGGCTAAGGTTCATACCGTAGTTAGCGCGCACGCCTTTGCCGGTAAATCGTTTTCATATTTTATATCACCCACTCCTCTGTTATCAACGTTATCGATAACATAATAATGTTCAAAACAACGGCATTCCCGCCGGCTTCATTTTACCACGTGGACTCTCGGAGACACGCGTGCTAAATTTAATAAAACAATCATCCGACCCGTTTACGTTTTTACCTCGGAGAAGTGATCGTCGTCGCGTGGTTCGATTGGTAGATAAGTGCGTAAACACTATGTTTCCGCATCATACGCACTTCGGCTGTAATAATATATAACACATGCAACGATAATAATATTCGTAATATAATTGTATATGTATTGTTCTTCAGGCACGTATTCAGGGTACGGGTCCATCGGGCTAAATTCCCCCCGCCTGACATTTTTCTCAATCTGTCCATATGCCATGTTTATATTTATAATTTAAATTTAAATGAAATACTCATAGTTTGAAAATTAATCGTAAACGATTGATTTCAAATGAAAAGTACTGATTTCTGTAGATAGAAAATTTAATTTGTCTAGATCCCCATCGATCATAAAAAATTGATTTTTTTTTTTTTACGTGCCTGACGTTCTTCAGCGTTTTGTAGCAGTCGTAGTGTTTAGGCAGTAGAAACCGACATTATACATATAGGGTGTCATAAGATGGCCGGAAATTATTTAGAGACAACTTTATAAGTTTTTTTTTTTTTTTTTATGAAACATACATCAATTTCTTGTACTTTAATTCGGATTTAAATATGAAACAAAGTAAGTACCAAACACATGCATACTCTGGCTATGGTGACAAGCGACAGCCCTTTCAACAGAATTTGTTGAAATCAAACCGAACATATTTTCTCGTCGCGCTCCGCAATATTTCCGCAAATATTATACGACGCCAATTTTTTTTTTTTTCTGTGGTCTAGACGCATCAAACTTCATATCAATTTTATGAGCATAATAATCGAACCGTTGAAACACTAAAATCAATAAATTCACAATAAGGTGGCCAATAAATGCGGTCTGAAACTATATCTGCAGTTGAATGGGTATGCGCTTGTCATCGCAAACAGTGCGCGCATATATTTTCGATATTACACCGGAGTACATAATTATGTGCACAAAAGACGTTTGATGTACGAATGATTTTGTAGAAAATAACTTCTTTGATAGAATCGGTATCTCCAAACATTTTTCGTCCGTGCGGTTTATGAAGCACCCTATATATGTATAGTAGATTATCGACATAGTGTATTGTAATGTGTGCACGTTAGATTGTTTATGTAATATTATTATTGTACAAAATATCATAGCGTACGTGTTGCGTATTACGTACATATATTTTATAATAATATTATTATGTTGTATGTTTTATATATAATATAATATAATATACGTATAGCGTAAACGCTGGACGGTGTGCTAATTGTTAGGCGAATTCACGCGACGATGCATACAAGCCTGCGTTGTATAATATATTATTATATAATATTTTGTTCTACAGCCGGTGTACACCTCTATATTACAGTGTAGGTGGTATGTATGATAACGATACTCGATGAACCAGGGGCGGCACTATCCGCGGGGCTTGTGTGATTGTTATGATAATTATAATGTTCATTTTGGGGAATACAATATGTTGTTGCGCTATAACACAGGTGTCCTATAAAACAACTAGACAACCAACTCTATATGAGTATTATGTACATCAGAAGTTTGGCAGTGAAAATATGTCATATTGTTCAAGCCATGTAATATATTAAAACCAGATAGGTAATGAATACCGAATAATAATGAAAAATAATTGTTCGGGTTTTGTCATAAAACTCGGATAATATGCCCTCTTAAGATCACTAGGCTATAATACAGCTGCCAGACTTCATATTTTTTATGGGACTTAAACATTGATTCGGTTCAATCTAGTTGCATTATATACACATCTGTGCGCTATGTTTATTAATATAATTGTTATATTTTCATTACCTATATTGTACCTACATTATAATGTCTTGACGAGTATGCGCGTGATCGACTACAGGGCACTGATGTTTTCCATTGTTTTAACATACCCGTAGTGGGTACGTGTCATGATTTTTTCTTCAACCCTCGTTTTTTTCTCGGTCCGTACGCGTTGTCTTAAAACGTCATCGTTAAAATACACACTACTACTATAATAATTGCTAAATATTATTTTCACAATAAATAATTATAGTAAATAGAATATTTACGGTTATTGTCGTATAGTAGTTTTTCGTCAATTTGAATTTTGTGTCCCGAAGCAGAATATATTTTTAGTGATTATTTCAATTTATAAAAATTAAATATTGAACCATGCGTATACTTATACGTATTTATAGTATTTAAATTTAAGATGAAAAGGAGCAAGTTTGGTGAATCAAACTTTAATCACTATTGCTGGTTTTACGTATTAAAAAAATATATATTTCATTTCAACTTACCTATAAGATAAAAATTAAAAATGTTGCAATTATAAAATTTAAAGTAAAATAATGTACAGTTCTCGTTTCAATCAGATTCTGAAAATAATAAACAAGACAAAAAATTAAATAATTAAAATGGTTAAAAAGAGAACATATATAATTTTCGCAAACATATTATGCGTATAAGAGTGCGATTGCTCAATAGTTGACACGTAAAAATTTAACCACTCTATTAAAATTATATAGATTTGGGTGAAAATACGAGTATTTCTCATGCAAAAAATCAGCCTGTACAGTTATAATGCGTGCATATGTGTATAAGTATGATATGAATATATTTTAAACATATATCCACGGCGATATAATTTACTATGATAATGGTATACCGTTAAATATTATTATTTTCTAGCCCAGAAAAACCTATCAATTTTTTTTTATAGACGGGTCCACTAATGTAAAAACGTTATTTAGAGAAAAAGTGTTGATACGTATAGGGAGAGGCGTTCATGTATACAATAATTGTCCGTGGGGCGTAATAGATTGCAGGTCCACTGTTAAAATACAATACATTATGTGGTATACTATGTACACTATACACCTATAAAACGAATCATTACGTTTATTTTTAGATAATATTTCTATCCCAACGTGCATTATAATAATATGATATTCAACATAATAGTTGTTCGTTAATCAACGGACCAAATGGAAACAGGGGCCCAACCGTGATTATACCTTTTTTGTTGTTAACTCAGTCCGGAAATTTCAGGTAATAGAAAAGGTTAATAATTATTGTAAACTCAACCCGAAAATTACTGAAAAAATGTAAATAATATTAAATATGACACAACTTAATCTAAAAATAATAAATAATAAATAAACAATAATATATTGGTATGTATGTATGTATGAATATTTAATAAACGATGTTTCAGTATATATATCTTATCATGAATAATTTATTATTAAAAAGTTAAAATACAAGTACTTTAAAATTGATAGATAATGAATCATGACATTTTCATATTGGGATTTTTAGATTTTATAAAATGTTTCGGTACTGTGTACATATCTTAACGATTGCACACGTACTTATATAAAACCACACTATTAGTTTCAAATAATTTTAAATATTCCAATGTCAATCGTGCTATAAATTCATATGAAATTATGTGGCGATTTAAATAAATAGTAAGAGTTTTTAAAAATGTCCAACATTAATCGTATTACTATATGAGGAAATATTATTTTTTGACCACCAACCAATACCACATGAGTAAAAATTACTTTGACAAATAAACGACGGATAACGACTAAATAATTCCAAAAAAAAAACTATAAGGTAATTATTTATTAGACATGGGCAGATCTGAAAATATTTTTGATTCTATTTAGTTTATACAATATCAATTATTTTTATCTGGGAAAGGCCAAGTTTATAAAAGACAAGATTTTAGATTATGAACGGAGTGATGGAATCTATTGGTTTTACAATGATGGGTTTTTTTTTTTTTAATTTTTTTTTTTTTTTTTTTGTGTCTGAGGACACGATTTTTGGTAGTAAAAATGCTTCGATTTTCTTAAACAGCAACTTTTCTGATAGGAAAGCGAATGTAGATGGTACTTGGGCAAGTCACAAATCCAACTTTTTCAATACTTTTTTAAAAAATCGAAAAAAACGATAAAAAAATTACGAAAAAACTGGAAATTTTACGCAAAATCACGTTTTTACAAACTACATTTTTTTTAAATGCTCTAACTCAAAAATGAAAAACCGTAACAACTTGAAATTTTCACCAAATCTTTATATTGATGTTCTCTATACGTGGTTAAGTTTTCAAATATTTAAATATTTAATTTTTCATAGAGTTTGAATAGCTCCATTCTACGTCTTTACAATAAATCTCTATTGATTTGATTGATCGATTTATTTAAAATCGATATCATATAATAACTTTTCGATAAATTGCGATATCAAAATTGGTAGTTATTTTTATTACCTACTATTTATTATTAATAAAAAAAGAAAAATTCTGATTTAAATATTGGTATGTTACTATTATACTATATTCATTAGCTTTTATTAAATAATAAGAATAGATAATAAATAATAACAGTATTTTTATAGTAAAGTTTACAGTTTTCTTTAATTAAAAAAAAAAAAAAAAAAATCGTTTCAAGTAGGTAATATAATTGCTTAATTTGTCTCTCTATTAAAATCTGAAAATACCTATTATCACTGAATTAGTCAAACTAAAAGCGTTTTAATAAACGATTAAATTAACATATCAAATAGCTTATTAAATCAACTTAAATGCCAGGTAATCCTCGAGAGAATAAAAAGACAGTGGTGTCATATGAATACGGCGTATGAACGAGGAAATTAAATGTAAAAATGTAATTGTGTAAATATGTATTGCTATATAGTATCCCAACAAAGTGCTTTCATTGGGAAGCTTCTTCAATATATTACTCAAGCTTGTTTATAATAAAATACGTAGGTATCCATTAAACTTATTGTTACATTTGTAACATGTTGAGTAAATAAAAAATTATGTTAGTAAAAATTCAATAACAATAACATACGTCGTTTTGATGTTTTAATTATAATATACAGTTCTATTTCTTGTTGTTATTGTTTTATTAAAAAATATATATATGAACATGTTAGTTTACGTTTGAAACCTCTTCTTTTTTTTTTCTTTTGTAGCTCATTCATTTATTATATTTTAGTTGTTATATTTTTATATGTATATACATAAAATGCTGCAGTGTATATTTTGAAAAACAAACAAAGGGTGTACACGACCTGCACTTAAAAGTATTACACTTTTATACGTTTTTTTTTCTCCATGTTCAAATGGAACAGTGGCCGACCATGTTTTTCTTTAAAACAACTTACAAGAGTCTACAAGTGAGAAGGTCTTATAGAATTTCGTACGGGAAAAGAATCGCAACATGCGGCGGTCGACATCATCTGAAAACTTCATCCGGATAAGTGGATAGTGGCGAAATTTCCAGCTCCGGCGGTAGGCCACTTGAGGACACGAGAGTGCTGCCGTGTAAGCAACCGAACAAAAGCCCAGTGTTTCAACTCGTTCACCTGTAATGTCATATCGGTATAGTCTTCGGCAGAGTGTATTTCGTTTTTGTTCTCCAACGCGGAGGCGGCTGAATCCATGAGATTGCATACTGTAGTATTACAGTATATTAGCAGTAGTAAATGGTGTAAAATATTCCTCACCGTCTCTCGCGTGTGTCCCTCGGTCGACCTGGGTGACAAATCTTTAGTGCCGGGAACAGGAACAAGAGTTCGATGAACGAAAAGAAGCGGGATAAACGTAATAAGGAATTGCGCGAAAACTAAAACAAACCTGAAACCAGACGCTAAAAAGTACAATAGCCACAATAACGAGAAACGTGAAAAAACGGAATGACGAGCGATTGTACACGATTCGTGTACGCAGACGTAGAGGAAAGAAAGGGCTGCGGAAGACTGTTGGGATCGCAATTCGATCTCATCACATTGCATTTTGCGCACGCACTCTATCACATCACAACACGGTCTAGAAATTCAAAACAAAAGGACTGCCGCAAACGATCGTAACGTCCGATAAATAACACACAGCATTATTGTTGTACACGTCGCGGGACACACGTCATCCGAACGCGAGCACGACCGGTCGAAATCAGTCACACGTCCGTATGCGTTTAAAACAATGCTCATCTAAGCCCGTGCGCTGCTGGAAACGGTGATAATGACGAATAATTCGAATGTACTTGATATATCGTACAACCGATGAGTGGGTGCGGTCTAGCGGATGATAATTTGGTCGGCGTGCACGTATATAATACATTATATAGTGTCTTGCGCGGCCTGTTTAAAATGTAAATTGGCTGTTGTTCCTTATCCGCTATCGTCGTTCCCGTGTGCTTCAGTCGTACAGACGAGTTTCCCTGTACCTAATACGTCTCCGAATCGATTCAAAACTGGTGTTCAAAACTAGTGAAACGAATCAACATCCTGCCTGTCGCGAATTGTGCAGTATGCAATACACAAGAACGTTAACGGCTTGAAATTAGCGAATATTATATAAGTTTGCTTGTCTGAAAGTTCAAACTTAATTTCGATTGTTTAACAGCCAACGCTTAGATCCTATTACTTTTTCGTATTACTTATCATGTATTAGTTACTACATCAAAATATGTTCATCATTATGTACACTGCAGTATTTACGGTTCTATATCCTTCTTCATTTTTCATTTGAACAGATCATTTTTCAAAGTAACTAGAAAATATGAGCTATATTTTTACGATTATTATTATTTTTTATTTTCATGATACCTGAAATGGGTATGTATTTTTAATATTTACCTAATAATAAAAAACAATTTGGTTTCGTGCATTCGAGTGAATACAGCATCAGTTTTAAATATTACCTAACACCAAATCATTTTTAAAATTTACAACGTTTAAATCGATAGTCCAAAATTATAGTGATATATCTGATTATAAAATTTATCACATATTGAAATCACTACGAAATTTTCAGGCAGCCTACTAACAGTTCAAATTTTAAAAACTGTGTAGCTTTTCGTTTCATGTAAGTATAGGTTCGGGGAAAGATCTTGATTGTTCTAGAGATTGTATTATATTGATTTTTAAAATTGTATTATGCTCCAAAAAAAATAATTTGTGTACGACTTACTCGACATTTTAAAATGCAAAGATTTTTTTAAAACTTCTACGGTCTATAAAATTATATAATTTACGTGTGTTATTTTACCGTGAATGACGTTTACTCGTCTTATACGATCGCTAAAACCATTTTCTGTGGCATTTTGTCCTTGTAATTTCCAAAATTATAATGTCAAATGAGTAAAAAACTATATAAAAAAAAAAAATAATAATAATAATGCACGCCACTTATGTACCTATCTTTATCATGAAATAAAGCTGACAGTATTTTAGAATACCGCGTACTAAACAAAATTGCCTCAACAGATAACAAGGGTTGGTATCCAACGTATAAATAAATAACTCGGGAGTGAAAAGGAAGCATATAAATTATGTTACACGCGAATATTATACATAAACGGTTTATTTTGTTGTTAAAACCCAAAGAACGTATACATACACTGCAACTACATGTAGAACATAACATTTACACTCACACGCACTATACGTTCCGTTTTCTAAAAACTTATGAAATAACACTATATAATAGTAGTATTAAATTAAATGCCACTAAAAAAAAAGAAAATTGTTACCACAGAAAGAAAATCATCGTTGATACTAATGTAAGAATGTCAACTTTTTCACGTCGATCATCGCATCTCATACGTAATCGGTTTTACATTATACTTGTATTTTAACGAATAATCCTAGTACAGTAACAGGAAGAGCTAAAATATAGGTAGACACATGTTAACAGTTAGTGTGTAAATTAATATAGTCTCTTTGAGGTGATGGCCAAGATTATAAATTGGAATAAAAATCAGTCAAGTACTTTTAATTTACAACTACGGTACAATCATTTTAGTCATCACAAATTATAATGTGTATTTATTAAATAATAATTATGATAATTCATTGGATTTTTATATGTATCAACCGTAAAACCATATGCATATTTTACTTTAAATTTTCCGTGATAAAAGAAAATATTATCTTCTCTAACTTTGAAATGATTGCTCGAACCCGATAAAGGACTACAAACTTTTTGTATAATTGAGGTTAATGATCTATACCAATAGTTCTCAATCTTTTTAGGACCATGACCCAATTTTTTTTCGAAAAATGTTTCACGACCCACATGGTTTCCATTTCAAAAAGTAGTGAAGTAATAAGTTGAATAATTATTATGAATTTTGTAATATTTTTATTTTAAAACTCGTTGTAATTTTTGGTACTATAATAATATAACCATATCATAATTGAACAAAAATTGCATAAAATATATGTATACAATTCAAAAAATTATTCACGGCCCCCAAAAATTAATTCAACATCCACCTGTGATGGATCGTGACCCATAGTTTGAGAAACGCTACTCTACAAAACGCATACCTTATAAACAAATCGCATGAAATAAAATATAATCAAAGTACAAATTATTATAATAAATAAAACTCAAAATCATAAAATTAGTGCATCTCTGGTACTAACATGCATATCCAAAGACCTAAGACACCAACCAACTACACTCTCTTCCGGTCACAACGTTGGCCGTCTTATATAAATCTAAAAGATGCCACCTCATAGCTCTTCAAGGGCTATTATATCATAATATACTGTTATTAATAATTAATAAAAACGTTTGTAGTGCATGATACAGCAGCAGGCATCATAATTTGTACAATACTTATACGCAAGTATTTATTAAAATCCACCATACGCATGTATAATAAAATGTATATATATATATGTATCAAGGTACCTCGGGTTAAGCTAAATTAATTAGTTTTCACTGTGTCTCCCCCTACTTCCCCCCGGAGGGATTTGTGCCTCGTTCGTGACGTGAAGGATGCTTTTGCTGACCAAGGTTGGCGGCGCGACCGATCGGGAAACTTTTCCGAACGTTTCGTCGGGCGTGACCCTTAATTTTGACATCAGTTATACTACGAGATTCGTTGGTCGCGCGAATGGAGGACTTCCAACGGGGATTATTATTTGTGATTCGATGTGCGTGTTTCTCAACGCCTGGGGAAAACTGTCACGATTATTTCGACGGCGGCAACGGTGTGGCGGGTGGTTTTCATCGACGCAGAGGTCCGCGAAAGAGTTATCATGTCCGCAGCAGATGATGACGTGCCACCGCTGGACACGAGGAATTATTATTATTATCATTATCATTATGACTACTCGATCGTTATTGTATTGTATTACGTTGCCGGGCTTCACATTTTCCCCGGAATAAATACGTGAGCCACGCGCGTAAACGTGGCTCGCAGTACTACGTCGATAATCTATACATAGACCGATAAGTAATTATGTACAAAACCACGCAATTCCAACCTTTTGAATTGTTGTCGGCATGAAAAGACCTCATATATGTTCTATAAATTTATGATTTTGAAATATGAATCCCCGAGTTCAGAAAATAATAAACCATTATATTATGACAATATCTGCTCCATTGTGCTATCTTCGTGGAACAATAATTAATAATAATTAATTATTAATAAAATGAAATAGGTAAAATCACATAGAAGATATTGAACGTGATGGTAGGAGCGCAGTATAGTGTATCGTTGTCTATGACATTTTATATTTTAGAGATTTTCCCATGTAAATAATATTATAGATAATATAGATAACAATTGTATTAATGATAATATTACTAAAAATGTAAAAACAGTTGAACTTATTTTATATTTTTATGTACAAAAAAAAAAAAATATATATATAATACGTGTAATAATAACTTGTTAATTAATAATAACAATATATACTATACTAACACAATGAATATAAAGTTAAACACAAAGCTTCTATTTTATGCGATAATTATATTTTTATTGCAATTTATCCCTGTAATAAAAATGACAATGAAGTCTCAAACGTTTTAATAAAATTGTTTAATGTCCCTATATCTTATGTGAATTCATAGCCAATTGAAAAATTCCTATCTGTGACATCGAAAAAATTCATACCTATGTAATTTAAGGAAAAAACATTTAAATAACAAAATGTTCTAAATGATTAAATATTGAAATTTTGTACGATAATTTTGATATGATTTGTATGATTTGTGATTTTTTAAAAAGTTTCTCTTTTCTTGAAAAATCAGGTCTTAGCTCATGTGATAATACATTATATTATATCTGGTGTAATTATAATGGATGTGATTTTGCAACGGATCGAGAAAACGCGTACCTATACTGAGATGTGATGGCGATGAGCAATACGTGTATCAGTTGTAAACAGTAACCCCGGGAAATAATTCTACTGTCACGATCGTCAGTACCTATAATATACCCTGTTGCTATATCTAGGCTTCGAGTGGATTCCATCGGTGATGTGAATTCCTAACATTTATAACCACGATAATCATAACATAATAATGATTTTGTATACTTTGTTCAGACGTTTTTCGCTATTCGAACCCTATTAACGATTTATACATAATATATATATTCTATATTTATTTATATTTCATTCGATGGAGAATTTTGTACCTCACTGAGAAACCTCGTACGCAAGCCCAAGGTTATCATTACAAATTTGAAAGAAAAAAAGCATAAAAAATTATTGAGCTTGCAATATAACGTTATATTGATTGAATTGTTTTGTCATATACGCATACATTATACAATAATAAATTAGAAATCTAAAAATATGTCATAAAACTAAGAAAGAAAAAAAGCATAAAAAATTATTGAGCTTGCAATATAACGTTATATTGATTGAATTGTTTTGTCATATACGCATACATTATACAATAATAAATTAGAAATCTAAAAATATGTCATAAAACTAGAGTAAATAAAAATTTACAAGTATTTCATAAACTAGAGTTTATTAGTAATATTAATACAACACAACGTGCTATAGTATACTTATGAAATAAAAAATTATTACGAAGTGTTTTTGAATTAAAATCGTTAAGATATTATAGTATATTTAGATAATTACGTTACATAATCTTTGTTGTATAATTTCGTATAAAATGAAAACCACATTTGGGCACTGTTGGGGTAAACGGGATGTGTGAATGACAGTGGATCCAGTTAACGATTGTAACGCGCATATATCATATAGTATTATAATATATTATTACGCTTCAATTATGCACCAAAAAACGTGTACGTATACATGATTAGTTGATTGTTTCCCCTAGTAATAATTTTTAAGGCTTTTTTTTCCGTAGGCGCTATGGTTTGTTCGTTTGTTTATAGTGCATTTGGTTTATGTGTATTTTATTATGTTTGGTGACGCTTAATATAGTGTGTCTATAGTTAGCTGCATCTACATGACGCTTGTTCGTAGTTTTTGAATATTTTTGCAGTATGCTGTGCAGCGGCCGTGCATACGGAGAGCTACGGATACAACGGCGGCGTTCTTCTCAAGAAGTAAAACCGATTATTATATTTTTATATTTTTTCATCCCTTCCGGTAAAAACAATAATCGTGTACGTATAATATTACTACGGCGGAGTACAACAATATATTATAATATCGTGTTTATTACTATGTACGCGTATACGTGCGTGTATCTATACATCCATTTTGTACACGTATATAATATATATTGTGAAGTACGTATTATATACTGCGTATACACGTTCGTATAGTAATAATATATTTATGCAGTACATATACATTATTGTAATGACTAATATATTGTACGTGGGATCTGCAATATATGATATATATATATATATATATATATCATATATATATAGAAGAAACGCAATTCGTAATACTTTTCCATTATGTAAAAACGATAATAATAATAAATATATTATATAGTATATACGTACGTGTACCTAATACGCATTGCCCTCGTGGGTAAGTATAATACGCTTTTCCGTACACGCAAATAGATGTTTTGTGATTTATATGGGAAACCGTCGCATGAATTCGTCCGTATATCATATTATAGGTTTATCATTGTCCGATTCGATGTGAATAATATACATATCATATTATACTAATATATATTTTATGCGTGTAGTACAAGTATATTATATCGATGGCGTTTGGTCGAGTAACTCGTATTTTAGGTATTCACTTTGTTACGGTTTACGCCGATACTTGTACACAATACACACATTTATGTTTATAAATGTATACGTATATATATATACAAGTGCTGAACTGGGTGGCCCATCGTGATGTCTCCATGGATATTCAAATTATCTTAGTGCTGTTTAATGTTTAATATTCGAGGTCACGTCCAACACATATATAATCGAATTTGTATTTTCGTCCCTAAACCGACTGGGTAGGTACCTAATGTTACTTTTGAATCTTTCACTTCAATAGAAGAACATAGTACATAACCTAACCATACAAGTTGTGGTACAATAGTTGATTAAAAAATATCAATGAATCGTACTCGAAAATCAAGTTATCAATTATATTATTAAAGCAAGTAAAATGTATAAGTTCATATGCATAACATCGAGAATAATTAATCAATAAATTAGTATAAATTGTATAGATAAGTAACAGATCCAACAAATTAAGTTGTAGGCTATCTTGTAGGTAGTGAGCCATTTACACGATTGCAATAGGTATCTATCCACATGTTATATTGCATATTATCGTATTAATGAACGTTTCTTACCTACATGGAATTAATATCTATATATTTTTATAGTCATTTATTACAATAGCTGATATTATCACCATGTATATGCTCTCTTATAAACTAACATTTATTTTAGTTATGAAGTCATAGTAACTTGATTTACGATTGCGATAGACATTGACATGTTCTTAATAATCTGAACCTACTCCATCAAAATATGCAGTATACCCATATCTTGTATTTTTTTTAAGAAATTAAAAATATTTTGTTTTCAGTCAGTTAAAGGATGAAAATACAAATTCTACTAATACTGTTTTTTAAGTATCCCCTTGTTATTAAACAATAAACTGTATACATAGGGCAAAAGTTTAATATCTTCGAAATTATTACCATTGAGATAATATCATTCTGTACTATATAAACGTATATTATTTTTCTCTCGTTCCACACCACTAACCCTTCAAACATGAAATAAAAATAATATCACAACAATATTATAACATACATCTTTATCTCGATACAGGTACATGTGAACGTTCGCGTGCTGTTCGTAACAATGTCATTTTGCGCGGTGTGGAATTTTTTTTTTTTTTCAGTAAAAAAGAATCCCGTAGCATGCGCGTAACTTATTTGAAAATACATGCGTTTACGGCTCGTATGCGATTGTACAAATAAATAACCAGAAAATACCTACATTATTGTGATTATTTAATAATGTCGTAATGCGTTTGACCCGTGAATCCGGAACACTCTTTGAAACGGCCACAGCCAGCCTCCAGAACTCACGGTAATATATACCTATAACCCGGTATAAACCGATACCGTGGTAACGTTCGCTGTGTTTTCCGTACGAGTAGCGCCTATTGCAGTTGGTTTCATGAAATTACCATTTTGTCATTCTGAATCATAATAATTTATGGGTAAAAATACCGCAATATTGGAAATATTACTCTAATCCTCTTTACGCTGAACATCCTTAAACGCAGCCAGCCGCCACCATGGTTGGAATGGTACTCTCGGAAAATCGTTAAGCATGTACTCGTATGTATATATATATATATATATATATTTATAATATGGAGTAATTTATTAATCGTATAATTGCGTTAAATGATTCACACTTTAATTACACGATAACTAAAAGCTTTCATTATTGTTTTCAAAGCGTTCAATATATTATTGTATTAATACTTAAGCAATTCGCTTTACATTGACTTATTCAAGTTTGGAATTAACTCGAATGTCGATTAAAATATGTACGTTTTACTAATATAACTGATTTTCTCATACGATGATTATTAATTAAACCCTGCAATTTATCAACAAAATATTTTATTTTTATTTTTTAACGCGTTCATTAAGAACTATATAATATTACAATTATAACTGGTAGGTATACCGTGTAAACTTAAAACATAATGGCATAAAACAGCTTAAAAAATAAGATAGCAATGTGAAAGTGTAGACAGTTTAATTTAATGGTGCATATAATACATTTTCTAAATCAAAAGTGCTCATATATATATATATATATATATATATATATGTATATAAAACGTTTATTGCGTTTTTTTCCCGTAAAGAATGTAACAAAAAAACCTTTAGATCGCATTACAAAGGTCGGCACTTAAAATCTTGCTCGAGATTATAATAATATATTATAATAGTTGTTGTACAATGTGAAATCCAATATCAACGCTATGCTTAAATATATATATTGTAAAATTCCTCGAATCTGGAGTGTAACGAGATTAAAAACAAAAAATAAAAATTTCACGCATAAATTACAACTATTCGAACGAAATCATTTGGAAAGACTGCATCACTCCTCCAGCGATAATACATTTTTCGAGAGGACGATGTCGTCGTTGTAACCGTAGCTCACATACACACACACACCGCCGGCCGTAGTACATCTCGAATGTGCAGTGTGCGTACGGATGAATTTTTCACTCCTATGAGTCATAATAATACGTAGGCATAATGGAACCGATGAAAAATGCATAAGAGTCGTTTTGCAGGTAGACCTGAGACACATGGACGAGAAGGTCGGCTCGAATGTCGTTGACGTCGGAGTGGATCTTTCAGAATTTTACATGTCTGTGGAATGGGACATACTGGAAGTGCCGGCGGTCAGGTAACGTGTATTTATATGTATGCATGCATTTTTATCGCGTAGGAATTAATTGAAAAAGCGTAAACGATGAATGGTTCAGGCGAGAGGATGAAAGAGGAAAAAAATATAAAAAAAAAACTACGCAGTTAAAGAATAGTGATAATAGTGCACGCATGTGCGGGCAACTTAACCCCTTACCCCCGCCATCCGTTTACCACCCTTCGCCCGCCATTTATAAAGGAACTCATAAATTATTCAACATCACGATCCACCTATATAAGTATACACACACATATATATTATGTATATACGTGTACATAGCCACTCTTTCCGTGGGCCACAAACCCCAACCACGGTACAATGTATAGTACGCGCATAGTAGTAAATATATAATTGTGTTTGACAATCTTGGTGCCGCGATAAAGACGAAACCGCGTTTCTCGTTCAAAACCGAATGCGATTCCCCGTCCCGCACTCGGATATTCATTTTTTTTTTTTTTCGATCACTTTACGCGTTTTTAACACAATATTTCTATGGCGGTGACGACGGCGGTAATCGACGTTACATTGTTCTTGAGACTCGGTCCATCATATTATATTCTATAGGCACGTGTACACGCAAGGTAGTCGTCGTATCGCAAAATTATCTCCGTGCACACGTATAATAATAATACAACCATATTTTACTATCGCCTAACACGTGGAAAAACTACAAATTTTCCGGTGCCCATTCACCGAGGTCCTGATGTCTTATTATTTTACTTTTACATTTTTTCCGCGAGATACTCCTCCAAAAGAGCAACTAATTCATTTTAATGGGGCGGAAAGTTTTTTTTTTTTTTTATTTACATTACGATGTACATTATACGCCGTCAAAAATCGTGCGGGCTAACTTAGATTTTGGCGCTTGAACTTGTTTTTTTTTTCAGTTTGAATAAAAACTTTACTTGTTTATAGCAGTATATAACATTGTGACGTTGAAGATACTTTCGAGGGTATAAAAAATAAAAATCTCTTATTTCATTATACTTCATCGTGATTTATAATTCATAATAATATCTTTTCTGTATAATTTCGCTGCGGTATGTTATATATAGTGGTTCGAAAAACGATTTTTTTTTTTTTTTTTTAATATTCCATTGTTTTGTATAATATACTACGGCCCTCTTATTGCGATCATATATATATATATATATATATATATATTTATAATGCTCACAAGTCGCAAGATTAATTAAAATTTAAAATAATTTAAATTAGTTTAAAATATAAAATCGAATTTGACATTTTGGTGGAATTTAGTAGAAATCGTTTCGATAATTCCTAACTTTGCGAAACCAAAAGTAGGTATTACATTTTGCATTTCCAGTAAAACAATTTAGATATACCTACATCATGCAGTAATTATATTTTACCGACCATATTATATAATATTGTGTACTATAAATAGAAAATAGGTGTAATATTAAAGCAATATCGCGTATCCAGAAACTTTTTTTAAGGGAGGGTTTCAACAAATTTAAACTTATTTTCTAATGGAGAGTTGTTCTTTAGTGAAAAAATGAAATTAATCAATTGAGAAAAGGCATCTATGACTAAAAAGTATTAATTTATCAGTAGTTATTTTAATTAAATACCCAAAATAAATCAATTAGATTAAAGTATGTAGAAATGAATGAACTTATGAAAAAAAAAATCTTTGAATTTAAACATTACTAATAAAAAAAACATGGTCAAATTTCTTGAGTTAAAACAGTTATTACCCAATTACAATACCAAATATATTTTTCATTTTTTCTTGAATAAATCAGTCTTATTCTGAATTGATTTTAATTTTTCTATGAATATTTATCTGGGCAAATTTATTTAAACAGTTCTCTACCAAGGTGTTTCTAAGATAGGTATTTCATCGTCACAATTTCGAAAAGGACCTTTCTGCAGTAGATTTTTTAATGGGTAAATTTAATACCATTTTTAAGAGGGTTAAATATATTTGGATAGTCATTTTCATTACAATGATTTAGCAAAATAACAGTGAACTGCGTAAATTGAATGTATACAAACTGAAAAGGTAAGTTATGATTTTCAAGTCAAACTTTTAATGTTATAAAAATGTTTTAAAAAAAAAATGTATTTTACATAAAAGTTAATTTATCATCTCAGGTATATAGAAGGGATTTGACACATTTTTCCGTAAATAGGCCACTGATGTGATAGTTCCCTCAACATACGCATGATATAACTATTTGTATATAGTGCAGTTATCGATTTCAAGTTGTTCACGTGTCCCACGGTGGCGCACCAGAATTGTCAGGATACAACTTTATATTGCGCTAAGCAAGCTCCACCGCACGACGATCAACAATAATTATTGTGGTTTCGTGCATAAATAGACAATAATAATTGTTGGTGTAGAGCTCTCGTATTGTTGTTCCAGCCCGTCCTGACATACCGCAATCCTTAAATAATACACTATTACACTAGCTTTCGTTATCCGACGTTCACCGGGGCTTAATTTTCCAGTAATATGATTATTAAATAGATACGAAACTATACGAATGAAAATAACACCAGGTTGAAAGTTGTAACTACCTATAAGATATCCGCATTGTAATATAGTAGTGGTACTCTACATAGTAAATTGAAACTACTCACCGAGTTTTGAATTCAAAGGTTCGTCGGTTTCGGCTAAACGGTTTTTACCATTTGAAACATTCTGACCCTTTAATCCCTTTAGAAGTTGAATTTTCTAAATAGCCTTACCTTTTAAGTGTGTGCATTATGAAACGAAACTACTTATCGAATTTTATACTCGTAGCTTAAGTGGTTCCACCTACATGGACATTTTTCAATGGTGCACATTTTACCTTTTAAAACACACCTTAGGGGTAGAATTATCAAAATTAAGGAATCACTGCAAAATTTCAAGTTTTTAACTCGGTGATTTAAGCTGTATACATCGGTTTATCCTTTTATACATATGTATAGATAATAAATTACGGCAGTTCGTTTTTATAGTATTATAATATAATTTGACGACAATTACTACACGACTATAATAACGATAGTAATAATATTTTACTATAGCATCTCACACCTGGCAACCGGAATGAGCCAGAAATAATATAGCTAATTCATTAGCGTTTTTCGTTTCAGATATGTATTGCGATTACATTAAACGTAAAGTGATATAGGTAAACGTTATTTGAAATTTCTAAATTACTTATTAGGCGGCGTGCAGTAGTAGTTCCTCGTGGATGAGGAAGTTACGAACAATAGTCGCGTTAAAGTATCTCCCGGGAAACGGGAATGATCACGTATACGTATATTATAAGATTGCATTTCTTCGATTACTCGGATGGTACTGAAAAATCCAGTTAACCGATTAAAGTTATTAAACATTCGGTATGGAATCTCTCTTGAGAATATCGGTTGTCGCAATCAGAAAAATAGACATCGAACCATCGTGACCTTGACGCCATGTTCTAAACTATAAATATAGCATAACGCATAAATGTTGTAAGTGACAAAAGTGAATTTTCTTTTATTGAGATGTATCATATTATGTCATGTGACAAAAGTAGAACAAATTTTTTTTTCATTGCAATTATGTGTTAAGGAAAATACAACACTTTTCCTCTATAGTAAGTTTCATTTGTGATTTATTGTAGTAATAAAGTTGGTTCTCATGTAGAGTTATAAAATCGCTTACAACAATTGTAGACCATTGATTTATCACACGCTATATGTGAACATTTTTCCACATTTTATTCCATCGATGATTCGACGACAATCGGACAGTTCATTAAAATATAATAATATACAGATTTGTTAAAGACAATGTTGATAAAAAAAAACATTACTATATATCAGCATATTATATTGCACCTCACACTTTGTATTTATTCTAATCCTAAAACCATTTTGGTTTGTGAATCGTGTATTTGGAAATAAATTGGGTTATAATGGGCTGAACCATGCATATAAATGATTTTTTAAACCGAAACGACACGGAAAATAAATGTGCATACAGGGTGTGACGTGAACATTTGACGATATACATGTACATATTTTTTGACGCGATACTTTCGTGCAGTTTCGCCACGCAATCCTCGTCATAGTACAAATCATCTATTACACGTGTGTGACGTATTACGTATATTATAATATTGCTTTTATTACAATCGAAATTTCCACGATAGAATTAATTTGAAACGGACACAATATTTTGGGTAAGCCAAAACTTTTATATAAGTGGTCTTATTTCAGAATATCTGTAGGAGGTAAAACTACAAAAATAATAATAGTATGTAAAAAACGAATTTGAATAAAAATTACATTTTTCTTCCAAATCTCTGAAAACATTGTTATTTAAGTACTTAGTTCATTTCCTACATCAAAGAATTAAAAAATATAACTCTTATTTTGCATTTTTAAGACTTTTTTCACTCGTTAGGGCATTTTTAAGGATTTGAGTTATTTCTATAGAAGAATGGATAAAATTTGATAACAATTTAGTTAAAATTTATTTTAAAAGAATTAATTGAAATATTATTTTTTATACTTTTACTATATAGTTAAATGTGAATCCAGATATAACAGCAATTTAAGTAAGTACATACATATATATATATATATATATACTATGTACATATACAAGCAACTAAATAAAGAAAAGTTATTTATCTAAATCATAATATCGTTTTGCACAAAATAAGAATTTACATAGTAAAAAAAGAAATTTTTTCAATAATTTGAAGACGAACATTTTTAGTGCATTAAACAAAAATCTGTTATGAGTGTATTAAATCATATTTTTTAAGGAATTTTTCTTGTTTTTTAGAGCATTAAAATCCGTTCTCTAATAATATGGTTACTTGAAAATGTAAAATTACTTGAATCGCTTATATAATATTATAAAACTATTATACTATAGGATAAAATAAATGATCGCACCAAACGAAATAACGTCACTACAGTCTCCCCCCCCCCAGATAACTCAGATAAGAAATATTTTATAAAATACATAAATATTTCGACGATATTTTTGTAATAATTTTGTCAATTTTTAGGAACGAAAAAATCTACCCATGCTGCGATGAACCTTATCTGGACATCACGTTCAACATAACGATGAGGAGGAAAACGCTTTTTTACACGGTGAACATCATCATTCCATGCATGGGCATCTCATTCCTCACAGTGTTGACGTTTTACTTGCCATCTGACAGTGGTGAAAAAGTAAGTTGTTTGATTACTATATAATATTAAGTAGTAGTGCACTATCATTCGATTACACGGCATAGTCCATCATAGTGCCGATTTCGTCGTTGTTTTTGCTCTTCAAATACCTTAATAAAATCAATCGACCCTACAAAATTAATGTTGATTCATTACAGTTTATGAAGTAAACATAATAATAGAATGTTAACAATTGCAGTTTTTCAGTTTACTGCTTATATCTTTTATTTGTTTTGCTGTACTATGCGGTCATAGCATAAGGTATATCATGCTAAATAATATTTGTGCTTGAAAAATAAGGGTGGGTAAAAATTGGTTTAAGTTCTCGTCGATCAATACAGTTAGCATATTATGATACTTGTAATTTTGAGTTTATCCGTGTCTTCGAGTGTATTGTGCTGGCGAGAAAAAACTTTAAGCAAGAAAATGGATGGAAAATAATAGTGATGCGCGAAAAGATAAAACAATTTTCCATCAGATAAAAAGGTAAACAAAAGGTGACAAGAAACTTATTGAAGAAAAAGTAGTAGTATAGTTGCTAAGTATATACAACAGACGTAAACCGAGAAACAAATGAAAATTAGCACAGATTGTGTAAGTATAATAATTGTAAGTATAATCATAAAAGGAAGTATACAAAATACACGAAATGTAAAAATAAGACTGCATGACAAAATACTTATGTAATCAAAGCGCATAAAAAATAAAACGACCGGTCGGTGTGATAACAAAGATGATAAAGGGCGGAGCTATTCATGACCGGAAACAAATAAAAGCAATCAGTACAATATTTTGTCCAGAACGACAGCGAACACTTCTAATATAAACTTTGAATATCCGGTACCTGCAGTTCTTCCGGAATTCATGCTCACTACAGTAAACATATTATATATTAATCCCAAAAAGGAAATATTATTAATGTTAGTAGAGTAAAGTTTTGTAAATTTTCGTTTGAACTAAATGTAAAGTTGATTAAATTATTAATGCAAAAAAAAGTTTGGTTTAATTAACAGCAAATTTGAAAATTCTATGTCCTCGGCTATTTAAATATGTATATGATGTTTGGTTACACTCTTGATAATAATAATAGAATTATTAAATAATATTGCCTCTTGCCACACGAAAAAAAATAAAATGCCTTAACAGAATTAATAATCTCATTTTTCGATGTAAATAAAATTTTAACGTTTATTTATGAACATAACGCTTTTACTTCATTTCAGCTTTTAACGACTTTACAGAAAAATATATTAATTAAAATACCTATATTTACTAACTATAATACCTGTCACCAGCATTTATAATAGGAAAACACAATGTATTATTATAAGATATTAAAAGTATGGTGCATTTTTTTCGCGATACACGTCGGTATAATATCGTTTTAAATGGAAACATCTATGATTTTTCGTAATAGTATTCCATATTTTGCGGATAAATTCCAACGCAAGTTGCAGCGGAATATTTAATAGGGTTAAAATAAACTTGGACGCCACCGATTTATTGAAAACTCTAAGGATCACTTCTGTTTTCATTTGTATAAACCCACACGCATCGGTTATAGTAAGTTATTATCTATTCGTACCGTGGTCTTCGCGCTGTTCTACGTCTCTGTGCATACTGTATTTTGTTATTGTTATATCGCGGGATTATAAAAGTTTTCACATCCGAAATCGTTCTCTGCCACCGTCAAACAAAGACAAATCAATTATTTCGCAGATTAGCCTGTATATACAATTTCAAATTATTATAAACATTGCGTTTCCAAAGTGTGTAACTTTGTTACGTCGAATCGTGATTATGGTTTGCATATTATCATGTAAGTAGTATCCATTTTCAATATTTCCAAATTAACGTACTATTATATTAAGCATCTTTCGAAAGCGGTTTGCATACTTTTTGAAACAATTGAATTTCAAAAGCCAACACTATACCTAGTATACGAAATAGCGAAATTTTTGAATACAAAATATATTCTTTTTCACGTGTGCATCATAGACACTATACCAGCAACTGAAGTAGTTTAATGTATATATATAAACTGATAAATGTAAGTATATATTATTGTTACAATTTAAATGCCGATGGCTTCCCCGTGGTAACGTGATGTCGTAAATTTTGAAAAAAAAAAATGCACATAGATAGTCCCGAATTAAATTATTTTTAAATTTAATTTAAAAAGTAAATAACCAAAGATGCGCGAATTCTTTAACGGAGATAACCGGCTGCTGGCTGCTGCTGTCCTTTTTTTCAGTTCGTTAAAGGAAACGGCATCAAACAACGGAATGCTCGTTTGAACGCACCCGTTGTTTTCGCATACTCGTACACATAATAATATACACGTACCCATAATAATAATATGACTTGCTTTGAGTGAAACTCCACGACGATGCACGTACACTGAATAAAAAATATACCGCACTGTATGTTCGACACAAGTCAAATTACGATTATTGCTATTTCGGACGATCAAAAACTTGCAGGTGTGTTGCATTTTCTCCCCACCCCTCCCATCCACGGGGTGTCGGAGCAATGACCGGTAAGCCAGAGCAAACGAGCGTAGTTGGAATTATATTGGGTAGCATAATTATAATAATTTGACAAATTGGTTTTTTTTCTTCTTATATTATTTCGCCAAAAAATGACATTCTCCAATCGATGTTAAATACAATAATTATAATTAAATTAATAAAATAAAATGAGTTTTTTAACTGTGATTAACCTGATGATAAACTGATTTTATAATTCGAAACCGATTGCATAATACACAATTTATAATACTTCAGGCAAAGTATTTATTATGTATTTATTTCTCTACATTATTTATGTATACATTATTTTTTGGGATAGTGTAAATATTAATTTATTCATTTCAATACGTCAATAATTGATTTAACATATTAGGTGGTTTTTGATTAGATTGCATAAAATATATTTAATTATGTGTCGTACTCGTATATTATTTGTCTTATGAACAATAATTGTAATTATATAAGTATAGTTTTTTTTTTTTTTATATTTTTTTCGCAATAGTTATTTCATTGTTATTTCATTGTCAGTCATGTATTGTATACGAACGATTGTTACTTTACCTATGCATTTTTTTTTTTTTTTGTAATTGGGCATGGCCCGGTAAAAACTTAAATAAATAAATAAATAATTTAGTATATTCTTTTTTTTCGTATATACATATATTAATATTTAATAGTGCTATTATTATAATCCGTCACGAATAATTTACCGTGTACGTTTATTATATATGCTACTGCTACATTGGCGTGGAACTGTTATCGAGTTGGTGCGTCCGATGTTACCAGACATTACCATAAATCACGTGGCGCATATTATTACACGACCGCGCGTCCATCCGAGTCGTTATTATTGTCCGTTCCCGGGCGTACGTATACGCGGAATAAACTGCGGCTTACAAGTTACAACTATAAAATACGCAGCAGGTTCAAAATCAATGATAATATTTAATAAGAAAAAAACGAATATTAGCCGTGAGATACATATTGTATATGTGCATCGTGGTACGTGCAAAACGATTCGTTTCCGTTTCGTTTCGTTTCGTTTAATTTCATTCTTTTTTACATCTGAAAACTTATTAGCAGCTCTGGGAGGTGTACGTATTATACTTTAGTGGGCTATAACCGCTATAACGATTTGTATTCACTGCACGTGTGGATTCATAACACCAATGTCTCGCAATATTATCGTGGTAAAAAAATAATTACCCTCTGACACCCCTATGAGATGGTCCGTGTGCCGTGGCTATCATTGCGGAAATTGTCGATGTAATTTCAAATGACTGTATTGTCGAAAAACGTGCAACTGATTTAACTGATTTAACCAAAACAGTGTAATCTTATAAAATCACTGTATGCGTATTTGCAGATAATAACTTCAATATTATAAAGCAATTATTATAATTTTACGGCAAAGACTGCAGCAACTATAATTTATTTATTTTTTATTTTTTATTTTTTTATTTTAATTTAAAGGAGTAATTATTTTTGATACGTTAAAACTGACGGGGAAAAATCAACGAAGATGAATAATTATATTATGTGGACCCCTTTAACCCTTATTTTAACCGACCTTTATTGATCCTAAAACGTATAATATATTATAGTTGTTTTGAAATCAATATCGCCGTGTGCCTACGTGTATAAATGTATATTCAATAATGTGCGTTATAATAATATATACTTATTGTAAACCACTGATCGAGTGAAATCTGCAAATTGGTACTATATAATAAATATTATAGTTATAACACGAGTGGCCCTAATTTAATTACATAAGACAACTATAATTTGCATGCAAAACTACCACTCGTTCAGGAATAGTTATACCTGAAATAGTGAAACGGTTTGCGTACATTTACATTATAATTTCCAACTACCGTTCACTAAGATTATTTATAATGACAGTTTTGCATTTTTTATTTATACTAAAACGAGAATATAAATAACCAACCCTTAAACTATGATATTTTGAAAGTTTGAAATTGTTTATTACGTATACACATCGTGATTCGAAAACTTCATTGATTAAAACAATAATTATCACTGGTGTGCGCGCAAACCATATTATACATTTCCTTCCATTGTATTGCCCAAACTAGAATCAACTATTCCAGTTAAAAATTAAAGTTTGCGTGCGCAGTCTGTACATTACAATACCACATTTTGTTATTGCAATAAACTGCGCGGCCCCTTTTCTTATCACCACTAAAAAACTCAATAAAGTAAATTCAACTCCACGGTCCTTTTCGCTTCCATAAGGGTGTTATTAGTCATTACGCACGCATTGTTAAGTCTACCTGAAAGTCCTGATTATTTATCAAACGTGTGCCGACATTAGGGTAAACAAATGCAGGGATATTTGTCCAAGGCCCTACGCTTATCTCCAACACATTGATTATAACTAGAGCACTGATTTCTATGCAACAGCATAATTTGGCAAAATTCAATATTTATTGCATATTGGAGCGAAAATTTAAAAAATTATATAAAATAATAGTTTGTCATGTATAATTAAGTAAAGAAGTTAAGAATTAAGTTGACGTAAGAAATCAGAATACATTAATTTGTTTAGAAAATTTTCTAATTTTTAGATTCTGAACAGAGTGATGGAATCTATTGGTTTTATAATGATGTGTGTTTTTTTTTATTTTTTTTTTTTTTGTGTCTCACGATTTTTGGTAGTAAAAATGCTTCGATTTTCTTAAACAGCAAATTTTCTGAAAAGAAAGTGAATGTAGATAGTACTTGGGCAAGTCAAAAATCCAACTTTTTCAATACTTTTTTAAAAAATCGAAAAAAACGATAAAAAAATTACGAAAAAACGGGAAATTTTACGCAAAATCACGTTTTTACAAACTACATTCTTTTTAAAATACTCTAACTCAAAAACGAAAAACCGCAACAACTTGAAATTTTCACCAAATCTTTATATTGATGTTCTCTAAACATGGTTAAGTTTTTATAGTATTTTGACGTATTTTGACTTATTTGCAATAGCTATAATTTTATCGATTACATTACTTTATATAGTTTTATAAATTTAATAAAAACTCAATGTTCATTAAATGTCAAATATCAAAATATGATATGTTAAATCAAACCTGTTAATCTTATAATTAAACAGGAATATTCACAATATAACGTCAAAAAAAAATAATTTTAAAACTGTTTTATTTAATTACAATAATAATAATGATTATTTTTTCAGATTATTATATAGGTATTTTATCCATTACCTATATTACAATTTAATGAACTTGAAACGGCATTGATACAACATATCTGTTTTTTTTTTACCAATTACGTTTTAAATGATATTTTATTTATTTATATTATATTAATTATAATTAATCTATTATTATAAATAAAACAAAACCAGATGTATTTGAAATACCATAAGGTATTAAAGTGGTGTATACTTTTTTCAATATTCGGTGTATTTGATGCATGATTTCCACGAACAGTAACCGGCGGCATTGATTTTAAATCGGTGGGACCGATAATAATACGTCCGGTCAACAAAATATTGTAATCATCGCTTCTACAGGGGTCTTATTGAGCAGAGAGCGTATCACGTGCACGTTTCGACATCATAACGATAAAACTAGTTCGTGAGTAGGCGTGTGTGTGTCGTGTAAGCTTGGAGAAGTGAATACATCCCCCATTCGCACCTTACCGTCAAGACTGTCGCATACCACACATGCGAGTGTATTATTAAACCATCATTGTTCGCATCAGAACTTCAATAAAACCGTATTCGCTCTTACGTCTAGGTCGTAACCGTTCTAATGAAAATCCGTGACAACCCGAAACTATATCAGTTCTCTTAACTATTGCTCACAATAAACGACTACATATGCGTATACGTTTCCGTCTTGCGTTGCAGATGAATTTCGCGTCAAACGCTCTCAAAAAATCGTGGGTGTAATAAAATTATTTGACAAATTTTTTCTTTCTTTTTCTTTTTTTTACTTTATTTTAATTTTCGATTTTTCTATCAAGTAGATTCATCCACGCGTTCGACTGAGTAACTATACAGGTACAGTTTGGTCGGTTATGCACTATTCAATTCTCCCACGAAATATTAGTTAATCATCAGAATATTTGCACAATGCCCGGCATTAATATATATATATATATATACATAGTAGCAAATGATTGCATGTCGGTCGTTGAATGCAAATTCTGCGTGAACAATACGGATTTAAACGAGTAGTACTGCATCTGTTGTATACAATTATCGAATTCCAATAAGAGATTAATGAATATTATATGGAATTGGTACAATGATATATGCTGACGACGACTTGCGCTCCAATAGTTATTTTAATATTCGAGTTGTGATAACTATTTTATTGAATATTATTTATTGTTCATATTTTATATTTATAATTTACTAGCTGAGTTACTTAGCTCAGCACAATATGTATTCGATTATTTGATAAAAAAAAAAAAAAAAAATTAAGATAATGAAACTACTATTTACATATTTTTATTAAGATTACAATACTTCTTTGTAAACACTATTTTTTTGTTCTTTCGTAAGGCGCATACATATAATATACTCATATAATACTCATACTCTTGGCAAAATTTGTGAAGCACCCGAGGTTTGATTTCCTTTTTATTGAATTTTGCTAATGATAATCAATATGAAATATTTCCTATGTAACAACGAAAGTAAAATAAAAATAAACATCTGTAACGTTGCTGAGACAACTAAAATTTAAAATTTGCGAAAAGATTTGCTGAGTTTTAACAAATTATCCGACAGACTTTTCTAAAAGTTTTTATGTCTAAAACCTTCTTTATGATTTCCTCTTTAATTTTTTTTTTAAAAAACTGCAAGATGATTAAATAAGTAATTTTGTAGCCAACCCGTAACAATGATTTCTACTTTCAGTTTTATATATATATATATATATATATATCGATCTTTGAATTAAGGATTTTTTACAATCTAATATTTATACACTAATTAACAAATATATTTTGATTTTTATCATTGATAGATGGTCAGTTTTATCCACTTTTAAGACGTATATCTATTTTAAATGAAGATATTTGCATCATTATTATATTATTTACATAACTATTAACTATTATAATGTTCTTCGTCTAGACAAAGATAATTTTTATGCTATTTCGAATTTATTTCGTTTTTCTAGTAGCTCGACCGAATTGGCCAATGACACGTCCTGAAATGGCACTTTATGCAATATACCGTATTTTATGAGAATATAAAATAAAATACTGCAGTATACGCTTGAAAGCTGCAATAAACGTGACATGCTTCTATATATAATAAATAATTTTCTGTAATTGAAACAAATCGTATAAAAAATGTATTTTATATTTAATAATTAATACGTACGTATACATGTCGTTTTCACGACAAATTTGATAAAACTATCCGCAATAGACGCGCAAACAAGTAGGAAAAATATTTTAAATGAAAATTAATGGGAAATGTTTCGTTTTTAAATTTAGGTACTCACTATAAAACTATAAAGTCAATTTTTACATTTGTCACGATTCCCATAAATAGTATAAATCGAATTACCCAACTTGCACCCATTATTTTTCATTAAAAATATGAAAAATCACCAACAGATCTCCCCCTCTGCCTGTGTCTGTGTTTGATTTTCTTTTTCTCTCTTTCTCTCTCTTTCTATTTCTCTCTTTGCAGTATCATTGGATAAATTACGTCATATCGGGAGATTCATATTATGATATATATATATATATATATATATATTTTTGATACATGTAGTTATTGAGTGGTAATCGGACGGTGTGATTACAGCTCGGAACCGGATCGATGTATAACGTGAGAAGTCAGACGTTTTATCGACAACACTTGTGACTGCATGACTATGCCAACTCGCCTGTAAAGTCAATATTTAATAAACCTATATAGCTGCCCGTGGCGATTTCTATGCTGCTGTGGAACAATACACGTAATTTAAGTCTATATAAGTGATTTCGCTTGTCGGGTCACGTTTCGTGTCTCTCAACTTTTGGACCGACGCGAAATTATCCTCATCGTGGCCTCCGATCAATGCCGTCAAAGCAGTCTCCCCGTACTGCTGAGTCCTTTCTGTGCAGTTCACGTAAATGTATATTATTCGGAAAATAAGGTACGATGGGCGAGGAGAGGAGATGCAGCGTTGACATTTTCGTCGAAACTCTGTCGATTTCGTGACGAGCAACTATTAAAATATTGCTCACATTAACGTGTTCGTCATACAAAATCGATCGATTCGTCGTGGAAAATACTACCATGCAATATTTACATATTACACAATTACTTCATAGCTACTTTCCACGGACCAATCATGATAATACCTGGAAAATTAACAGTCCCATTGGAATCAGGATGACAAACTGCAGTTGCAACTCGCAGGCTATCCGCATCTGACCTAAAGTTTGTAAAAATCACTGAGAATGGTAGTTGGTATCGACTGTTATGAATACAATTTTATAAAAATACAAAAAAAAAAAATTAAAATAATCAAAATTAATTATTAGTTACTGCCTATAATAATAAAATAAATCACTAGTTTAAATGGATAATCGCTGCTCAGCATACTAATCAAAACAATATTATATACGACCACAATGATTTATTTATTTATTGGGTTAACTCACATGTGGGCTTAATTAAAGTGACAAAATCAATACGTTCAATAAAAACATGACTAGAATAAACATATTCAAGTACAAGTGCAGAGTGTACAATCATATCGTTGGGCAACTGCAACTATCATAAACCTATGTATTTTTCGATTCTGGCTGTAACAATTATCTTATTATACACCGAGGTATCATCACTTCACACTACGCCGTTGTTTAAAAGCGACGGTCCGAGAGAAAAAATTCCACTTTTATAACATGTGACGTGTGCGCCACTGCTGCGTTTACGATAGCTAAAGAAATTAGAAATATTTCAATTGTATTAAGCAGTCGTCCACATGTAAAACCATAATTTTGTCGCGGGCACATCAAAGAGGCGTAGTCTGTTTGCCAACACTTTGAATGAAATCATTTAGTTTTCTTACCGAAGTAATATATTATCTGAACGGAGCGTTATATTATTTTATTTGGCAGTTTTGCAATAGCACGAAAATTCTATAACAGATGGGTATAAATTTAAGCCGCGGTTCAGCTGGTTGATTAACTTTACGGCCAGTGAATAAATTGTCATTCGACGATAGAACGGACTAATTTTAATGGGAAATCATTATAGTGTACCGTAAACGTATGTGCAGCAAAATATTGTTCACACCTGCTACAACAGATATTATATAATATACGTATCAAATATATATATCCAAATATAATATAATAATAGCAGTGTAAGTACTTGTTTTAAACTCGTTAAAATATGTAACATTGAAATGTTATTTACCAGCACTATTTGATATTAATTTGAGTTTGCGAATTGAATATAAGCACTAATTAGTAATTGTGTGATGATAAAAATTAACATATATACGTATATTATTATTAATTATTGAGTAATATGTTATAATGCCATGCATATACATATACATCCAATTTTATTATGCAATAAATATCTGTTATATTCAGCCGTTTAAGTATTATTAATAAGTAATTATCATTGAACTTTGATTATGAAGTTGTAATCATAATTTATATTTTCTTATTGATGCTACATATTATGTAAATTTAATCATCGGATACCTAATTGATTTAACATCTTCACACAGAACCTTAACCTTGAATAATTTCAAAATACTGGTCCGAAATTTGATTACGTTATACCAAAAATTCCAGAAAAATTAACTGAATATTATTTCACGTGAAAAATATGGAATTCCCATTTGAATAAACAAAATTTGTATCACCACAGGACATATCAGGGATTTCAAAAAAATAAAAATGAAATAGTGGAAAACATAGTTTTTATAGTAACTTAAAAATTTAAAAAAAAAAAAACAAAATTTTAGCATTTTTACAACCAAAAATGGGGGGGGGGATTAAGCATCCTAAACGAATCACTCAGTATACACGTGTCCACTCTGTCTTGAAATTTACTTCTGAGACTATCGTGATCTACGGCCACAGTCAGACCTTCATGTTTAATTTAATTACAAATACATACGAATAACGTACGTCGTACAGGACGAAATTGAATAAGGTCTCGTACAACTTTACGCACTTATCTGTTATCGCGTTTACAATAAAGTTATACGTATAGGAAAAATATAAATTATCAATTAGGATGAGATTTATGTGCTGGAAAATATTCACAAACAAATTTAAAAATATATATTTTAAAATATACATACATAATATTATAGCGTACCATACTGTAAACCATGTAAACGCAATACATATAATACCATCGAGTAAATGGTTAGTTACGTCGTGCTCGCGTGTAAAACAAATGTATAAAGTTTTGCTTTTGTTTTTTTTTTAGAAAGTCACGTTGTGTACGTAAAAGAAAAGAATAGTAATTAAAATAATGTAAAAGCTCTCGACAGCCCGACAGGGTGTAAATCCTCACATTTCCCATTAATGCGGAGGAAGTCGAACGGTACTATATTATACTTGTGAAAATACCGTGTTTTGACCGTTTTTCATCGTAATCGTGGTGACAACGCCGATGAGTCCAACTATTATTATTATGAGGCTTTATCAGCAGTATGGACACACCAACATGCTGGTGTTGTGGTAGTACATATATGACAATGTATAATATAGGTACATAATAATATATTTTATTTATTTAAGAGGATTGTAAGCTATGATTTTCTGCCTCTATATCACATGCACAATATAGGAATTTAGAAATTTTCTATTTGTAACGTACCTGTCAAATTTTGAAAATTGATTAAAACCCGTCGTTAAGTCTACTTTAGTTCCACTGTATTGATTTTTTCCCTCAAATTTTTACAAAACAGAATTAAACCAATTAGAAACATAAAAATCAACAAATGTTAACTTTTGAGTATGTAAAGTACAAAATTTAAAAACAGTAAGAAAGTCGATCTAAAGAAGAAGATGAATTCAAATTAATTTTCAAAGTTCTTATCACATTAATTTATCGATCAGTACGTTTGAATATATAAAACGCGAAAATTCCTATTTTTTGCGTGTGATAGACAGAGGCAAAATAGCATGGCTTGCAATCCCCTTTTCAGTGCAATTTTCGCATTTTAAAAGTTATATATTACCGAGCGAATCGTAATTAGTCTAGGGGAACACTGAACTCACGGCTAATAGCTTAATAGAGTTATGAATGATTTGGATAACAGTTTTTAAATTACTATGGTAATAATTATAATTCATAACTTCCATATGCTTTTTATTAATAATGATAAATTATAATAATCATAAAGGACACTCATGAAATATAACAATTATAATAAATTTGATATTCTACAGATCAATGATAATATGCAAATCATAATAGAGTATAAATAATAATTTATTTTTAATATTTACCGTAAAATAAAAATAAGATTAACCCTCGGAATACGTAGAATAGGAAGAACAGAAAAAATATATTGTATAGAAATGTTGTCATTGATGTGCTCCGTGATGAGGTTTGCGCGCGAGATACTTACACACTATTATGTGAGGAATTTCGGTAAATAATATTTAATAATTAATAGGTATACAGCTAAAACAGACATCAGATAACCATAGGTCTACCAAGCAATTTTATGTGTAGTCCGCAAAAAAAAAGCGTAATCCTCGCGTTTTTATTATTAATATCTTAATCGATCCATAATTCTAATATATTGACATAATATAAATCATAACGATTTCAATGCGTTGTATTACGATGATTCTTTCAGTCTATAGAATACGATATAAAAAACTAAAATAAAGTTTATTTTATTAGACTTGTATTATAATACCGTACCGTCTCTCAGATCTGTTTTGCAAACGTACGTTGTCCGAATACATAAGGACTCAGATTACATATATGCATACGCATAATAAATAATACTATAAAATTATTTACGGACGGGCGAATTCACGCTGCGCATGGAATTGCGTATCTGTAGAAAGTTTTATTCGAACTTAGAAGAACTTAGAAGTAGCTTAATAGTAGTCGACAATCATAATATAATAATTTAAACTCGACAGAATTATGCCAATAGTACATACACGCATGCCCACTCAGTATTGTAATTTACTGCCATTATATCCTACAATAGCCCAATAACTGCGGTGTATAACACATTTTTAAATTATTTTATAAATAATTGTATTCAAAAAAAATATATTTAAATCAGTGGTTCTCAATATTTTTAGGGTCGTGACTCGAATTTCTCCATAAAAGTTTACGACGACCCACATGGTATCACTTTTCAAGAAGTATTGTTATAAAAAACAGATAATTTGTTTATTACTTTATATACCTATTTTACTTTAATTAATATAATTAAAGTAAACTTACTTTTAATAATTTGGATTATATGCAAAGTATGGGTTTGTTTTTTACTATGGTTGATAACAGCACAGACGTCAACGTCGATCTTGGCTGTTGAAAATCAAACTTTACATGATATGATTACGATCAACGACGGTATTATAAATAAATATAATACGACGAATTATCATAAATAATCATTTTAACATCCATCGGTATACTATATTACTTTAATAGTATAAATATATTAAAATTTATGTTTATAAAGTATAGAAAATATATAATTTTGGAATCTACACAATTCAAAAAATGTTTATTCATCCACCAAAAATTCAGTAGTGACTCACGGTTTAAAAAATCTGGTTACCAATAACTATTTTTAGATTTTTAGAACTTTTGGATAAGTACGGTTCATGTAGCCTGTAGTTAAATTAAATTAAATTAAAAAAAATAAGTATGTATAGGAAAAAAAATTAGAAAAAATCGGTATATTAAATATTTCAATATAATTTTAAAGTAAAACGATATCTTTTACTTACTCGTAGTAATGAATTATGATTATATAACCAGACCTACAAGTCTGTGTAAAAAAGGAAGACAAATGAGGTTTTCACCTTAAATATATATATTTTATTAAAAAAAAACCCTGGGTTGCAATGGATGTACACCAAAAATTATGGGAACGCAACCATAACGTAACCTGCCCGAATATCGTGCAATTTAATTCGGTGCAGAGGATTACAATTGTATATTTAGTCAAGTTGAACTGCGGTTTTCCCACTTTACCCCAAAAAATAATGTTATCGTGTTTTCAATTATACGAAACCATCACATTTTCTGTACATTTTTCCGGAGCCATACGTATATACATACATATTATATTGTCAGTTTTCACGGAGTATTTTTTCTACTCGCCCAACTTTATCGATACAATATTGGTTGTCTACGTTGTTAGTTTCGTTAGGAAAGACTGCGATCGGTCGTGACCGCGGTAATAATAATGAAAATAGTAATAAAACTACACTCGTATCCGACGATGGGACTCGGAGATAAAAGTGTATGGTATAGCGTAGTTATAGCGGTATATAGAAGTTTGCCGTTTTACACCAACAAAAAGTCCAGAGGACTTATTTTCAAACGTATCGAATACACCTGAGTGTCGCAAATAAAATTTATTTAATAAATATTCCACTATTCATTGCAGCAAAGTATTCGATCGTATTCAATCGTATTCTCAGCAATTAATCGTATCTTGGTAAATCATATAAATTATTTTCGATACGTTTTCTTATGATATTTTCATTTGTTATCATATTTTATACCATTTAACCTCGAATCATATCATCATTATCAACAAAAATAATTTATGTTAGTGAAATATAAAAAAAACTGAAGTTTAATCATTTTAAATCGGGAAACATACCGGTAAATAACTTGAATAATCTAGCAATGCAAATGAGATTTTTTTCGTACTATAATAATGTTTATAAAATACCTATTGTTATATATAATCAATCATTATTTTGAATAATTCATTCACAATTGACATTTTAATATGTACTAGTAGAAAAAGTTGGAATATTAGTTAATATTTTATTCATGCGATACATTCCCAACTGATTGTCGATCAGAAATTCACTTAAAAATAAACATATATTTATATCTATATGAACAAGATGTATTAATATTGCTAGTAGCTAGTAGCTATTTAAAAAATAATAATATTTTAACATTAATTAGATACCCATTATTTTGAATAATGCTTACAGTAAATTGGTAACCACTTATATAACAGTTATTAATATTTTTCATTGTATTTTACAACTATATGGTTGGTTAATAACTATTTACTGTTAAAAAGGATATCACGTAGAATATTTTGATGAAATGGACATTTTTTACGGATTAAGATATATATATATATATATATATAAACAGGATACAGCTAGTAGGATTCGATTCCCCGATTTAAAAAAACAAGGTCGAAAACAAGATAGCAGGAACCGACTTTTGCCGTCCTCTGTATGTATGTACCGGGTATCTATAATATTTAGTTACAAACATTAAAATTAAATAATAAAGAGATACACAGCTTAGATAGCAAGAAATTTATCTTCTTATTACAATACTCACATTTTAGTTCATATTCAATATTTGGACAGATACGTCATTTATTAATTCGTTGATAGCACATAATCATTCAGATCATCATCAAATGGAGTAGTTATTAAAATATTTACAAAATAATAATAATTCATTATTATAGACGGTAGCGGGGCAGTATGTGTAAGCATGTAGGGATGTATTTTTTTAATTTTAATTTTTCATCCGTTCTTGACCTCGTGACCGAGCGGGAAATTCGCGTACATGTTGGTAAACAACGATGATGGCAATAACCGCGTAAAACCACATGGATTAAAATGTACACACTCACACCTGTATACACGCATTCACATACGACACGCACATACATGCACGCACGCACGCACGTAATCACACAAACATATACATGCACACACATACGCACATCGTAAGACGTCAACAGAGAGAAGTGGACAAAAAGAAAAAAGAAAAACAAGCCCCGTGTTTACGTGAATTCGCGAGGGGCCCACGGCGGTGGCCTAAAAATTCGTTTCTCCTTTTATGCTCGATACATTTATTTTTTGTACGTATATATATATTTATATATTATATTGTGTGCTGTTTCTCCTTGTCCTGTTGACACGCGTCAGTCACATGTACAATAATATACGAGCATATATAATGCTCACAACCGCCGCGGGATGATTGCGATACCCCGGGCCAACAGAATAACGAGGGGCGGTGGTGGTAGTGGGTAGGGGGTGGTTTACGTTTTCTGTCTTCCTGCCGGAGAATAAAAAAAAAAAAAAAACAAAAAAATACACATAACGAGCTCGTCAAAAATGACTAATGGGGTGATTGATGTGCCGTTGGGCGAGACTGATAGGCGCGTGTTTAAAACGACAACGTTTCCTATTCTGCGACGACGACAGAGCGAATTCCTCGCCGCGGGAATTACACGGCAATGCGGTAGTTACAGTTAGTAGGCATTTGTGACGATACGACGCTATATATTATAACAGAACAATTGGACGCGATGTCAGAAACGTCGTCGCCGTCGTGAAAGAAAACAGCGATGAAACTTGCGCTAGAACCTTGTACTAGATCTTAGGTCAATGGGTGGAAGACAGTGGCGCACCCAGGGGGGGGGGCTTTGAAACCATAATAAAAAATAAATAAAAATAGGTAAAACGTATATTAAAAAATTTATTTATTAATTATACATAAATATCTTGAGTCACCCATATGTATTTTGATAGTTAAAAATTCATTTTCAACAGCAGTTCTATAGTTATCAAATGTTTTATTAGTTTCAACATAAAAAGCACATACATTTAAATATAGTAATAAATAAATTTAATGACTTTCACTTCAAAATCATTTTGAATTAATTTTATATTTTTTGGTTGATATGATGGTTGCATTAACAGTGGAATTAAAATCATCAAATGACTGTTTAACGGGTTTTATCCAGGATCGTCGGAATATGTACTACAAGAATTAATAACGTCTTTAGTAACTAGTAAGTATAATATAATAGTGGCGGGAAGTTGGAAAATACAAATATAATATCGAATAGTCCGGAATCTTATTTTCCTCGATTTCTATTTCTGATATACATTACGTGGTATATATTGAACGTTAAGTATGTACATACAACTGTTATTGATATTTTACCGGTGAGCTATAGTAGGTGGTACATTATCGTATTACCAACCGAGCGGGACGAGAAACTTGATTTATTAGAATTATTCGTTGATTTTTAAAAATGATCACATGATTCTATAACTCGAGCCAGGATACATTGAGACCACTATGGTGCCATGAATCAGAATAAGTTTTTCCATGGAGAAATACGTAAATTGAAATGTCTTATAATATCAACAAAATTATGACCGAACACTGCGGTTCATAAGGAGACGGGAAAAATTCCCGAATAAACACCGGCCGAACAACTCGCTCGTCGTCCGCTTATATGTACAGACAAACACTGAAACACACACAACTAAATGACTACAACAAGGGTCACGTAACCGAATGGAGGCATTCGCTGTGTTCCGACGGCACGTTTGGACAGTTCGTTATGATAATTAAATGATGTGCACGGGGTGGGTTCGGTTCTTTTTTCTTTTTATCCCACGTTTCCCGAGTCGGTAAAAACTGTACGTGTCTTGATGATTGCACAATATAATATAGGTGTATATTCAGTATATACTATGTACGGGGGTATACGCGACAACGGACGAAACACTACTACGCACTATCCTATTAGCTATCCTATTAGCTTATTAGCTGGAACTACGCCAATCCTTAGGGTGTTTTTCAAACTTTTTTTTCTTAAACACGGCACGTTGCGCTCATCGCATCATTTTTATGGCATGTGTCTCAGTTATTAACAACTTTTTTATACTTATTTTTCAGCACATTATTTAAATGCCACCGTATGCGGCGAAAATAATATGTGCGATTGGATAAAGGTGGAAAAATGTAGGATTTGAATTAATTTTTGAAATGGTTATCGTTTCAAAGATATATAATATAACACGTTAGATTGGCAACATTATAAACTTTTGTCACACGAATAGAAACATTGACATTTATTACAGTGTAAGTGTAATAATGATAAAAATAATAATACAACTACTAATAATAATGATAATAATAGTAATAATAATAATAATAATAATAATTATAATTATAAATAGCTAGCTGAATTACTCGTCTTCGCAATGAGCAGTCTTGGCCGGAGCCTATCTATATTTGGTTAGCTTTAAGGTAATTTTATAGTGTAATTTTTTTCATTACTGGTTA
Source organism: Chaitophorus viminalis (assembly GCA_025469195.1). Classification (NCBI taxonomy): domain Eukaryota; kingdom Metazoa; phylum Arthropoda; class Insecta; order Hemiptera; family Aphididae; genus Chaitophorus; species Chaitophorus viminalis. The sequence continues at coordinate 351,321 of JAIPRK010000095.1, read as the reverse complement.
GTGGTTACCAAGGTAATATTTACTTTTTTTGTGTGTTTATTTTATGATGATAAATATGAAGTATCCAATAAAAGAAGTTTCGAGTCGTTATAAAAACCAAACTAATATATCAGCTACCCTTTAGGGCTTAAATTAGTACTTCTTAGACTGTTATTATGATAACTATACAATATTAGTTATTTAATTATTATTTTAGTTGTCATAGCAACTTGCAACATTTCCTGAATACTTAATATCCGTCATAAAAATCAATATAAAATATTACCCTGGAAATCATTTGAAATAGCAAAAATAATTGTTCACACTTTCGACTTAATATATCTTATTGATACTCCGCTCCACTATAATATGATATAATATAATACAATACTATAATATAAATATAGATTTATTTAAATTGACCATTATGAAATTAGTCCCGAATTTTTCATACATTATACATTCTTAATGCAATAACAGTGAAATTATTAATAATCTGATATTAGTATAACGAACAAAGTCATCTAATTAGTTAGAGAGTACTTGAACGATAATTAAGTTTGGAAAATACTACCGAGTATAGAAGTATATTTATATACACCATTTGTCGAGATACTTTGCTCATATACTATAACGATCAGATGATCTAGTACAAATCATCATATTATATCGCACACTCCGTCCGTCGCCAAAATCGGTCCCCAAATTTCCCAAATCTGTACATATAGTGTATTACGTACGTGATGGCATTTGCCGACGAACGAAATTTTCAAAGTTATATGCCGTCGCAGCAGAACTCGCAAGGTCACGCCCACGCGTTTGTTTTCTGCACACAACATTTTCACGTTTCCACGCTTATTATTTCATAAGTTCCAATCTCAAACGATCCATCAATTAATCCGATGCAGGTCTTAGCGCAATGATTAGAACTTGGAAGTTATACTTTGTGCGTATACTATGTATATTTATTTATTTATTAATTATTAAACGGGCGATCTTAATTACAATATTATATGTGGAATATAAGACAAAGTATCATAAAGTGTTTTGAAGGTACAATATGCAAAGTGATAAATTACTAAGATAAATAAAGAGATAATGAACTACAAATAAAAATATCAATGTTAAAATGATTTGTATGTTGCATGGTTCTAATTAACGGAGAATTTTTACCGTATAAAGTACGCTGGAATGGCACATAAAAAGTGTCAGACTATCTAGTTGAGTGACCAATAACTAAAAACGTTAAATTAGATAATAAATCCGGACAGTTAACATAGTCATTCAAGGGTTTATAAACAAAACAAACATCATGTTTCAACCTTCTGACTTGAAGAGTATCAAGGTTTAAGTATGCAAGTAAAGGCTTATATGAAGTGTAAGGCAAGCGTTGAATTTGATAACAATAACTCTCAAAAAGTGATTTTGGATCGCTTCAAAAGAATTAATCGGACCAGATGCGTAAGGAAACCAAATTATTGAGTTGTAATCTAATAATGTATCTTATAATATATAAATATAAAATTATTTATATATAATAGTGAGCCGTGGCGCTCTGCAGTACAGGATCTGTACACAGGTGTGTTACGTACATGTATATAAAAAAATGTAATACTCGCGCGTAGTAATATTACGTTGTACGCGCGCTGGTGGTTATTTTTTCTATTACTATTATTTTTATTATTTGATTGATGGAAAAGAAAATGGACCCTGTCTCCGTCATTTCACAACGATGATAAATTACTAATACGAACTATAAATATTACACACATAATATATAGGTATGTACGCCATCCCGTGATGCCACCCGCGCCCGCCGGTAATCACGCGGCAAGAGGAGGATAATATGTGGCCCTGCAGTCGCAGCATAATAATTGTCGTCGTCTTCGTCGTTGTCGTCGGAAATCGCCTGGAACCGAAGCGAGGAGAAAATGTTTTTGTGACATTTGTAGAGTGATAAATAGTAATATCGTGATATTATATACGTATTACATACCTACGAAACGTGATCGGATTTTTCGTGAGGGTCGACGACGGAGCGACCAAATCACCATAATATTATCATCATAATACATACGAAGACGTATTCTCTGTTCTCCGACGACGACGTGTAAAAACATAATACCACAGAAACTACGATGATGAACTGATATTAGTTTTTTTTTTTTATTTTTTCTCGCCAGTCTACAAAACTCTTATATATATATATATATATATATATTTATGTAGTGACTATATTCAATACATTTTTTTTATAGATACTTCAGATTTTTCTTCGACAACGCATTATTAAGTATTTTTATCGGTTCGCTTGCGGATAAAAATATAAATTTCAGTATTGGTTCTTGACGAAGCAGAAATCGCCCCTCCGTGGATAGTGAAAAGATTCTCAGTGGCGATTGATTATAAATGCATAATATATATTAGAGTTAGGAAAAACGCAAATGCAGCGCATGTTGGCCGATCATAGTTATTAGTCTAGTATTAGAGACATCTATCTATAAAAAACATACAATTAATATGCTTTAAAAAAGAACCAAACATTCACTAAAATATGCTCTTATTTTATTTTACTTAAAAATTAACATGTACGTATTGAATATTGATTGTTAATTGTATTTACGTAAAAAAATTTTATTTTGATTGATTTAATACATGATTTTAGTAGACACATTTCTTAAACGAATGTATCATTTTATCTAATCGGCGATACACATCAGTACTTAGAAGCTACATACTGTTAAAATTCGCCCTAACCGTTACAAAATGTAAGATATTCAAAATAAATTTGAAATAAAATTTAGGATTTAGATTCCTTGTACAACGTGTATAGTACTTTTGTCTGACTCGGCTATTTTATTAATATTTGGAAAAAAAAATCCCTAGGCCTAGTAATGGTTCTATTACGATTAATGCGCATACACACGCGATCGTACGAACACCACATAATATTATTCTAATTGGAAATTATGCAATTTAGATAAAAACGCACGGATAATATTTTATATACGCGAGTGCACACGTCACTATATATCCGAAACGTACACGTGAAACTCAGAATATCGTTTCGTTCCATATTTGTCGCGCACTGTTATTATGCGTTGATGCATATTCGAAAAGGCTTGGGAGCGAAAAAAAAAAACTTAATAATATTTCGTAAACTATTGAAACAGTGACGTTTGCGAGTTCTCCACGTGTGCACGAATCGCCGTAGGTATAGTCCTGGAGCCATTACCGGCGGTGTGTAATTTTCAAGAGATTACCTACCCCTACTACATTATAATATATATATATATATATATAGGTATAGGTACTTTTCCGGACTTTTCGCAACGGAATCATATATTATTAAATTCTGGGCCTACGAGTAACGTCAGAACTGTACTAGGTATTACTATTATCAAAATACGCACGCATTCGTGCAGTGTAATATGTTAAATAATTTAGGGGTGGAAAAAAATTCACGTAATACGCTCGTATAGTGTTTACTTTACTCGTTGGCGCGCGCGTCCCATTACATGCCGGGAATCCCTATGAATATAAATTAACATTTTACCGGGGCTGATATTATGCACCGAACATAATGTTGTTATTACCGCGCTGTCTTTTCATAACCAAACCATAAGTAATAAGTAACGCGATATTATTACCGTTGGCTATCGGTACGGACGGTTTTTTTTTTTTTTACTAAGTTAAAAGCTCTGTAAAGATGGTTATGAATTCTAAAAGACACCCACCCGTTTACGTACGGTATTCGTGTATGATATTTGAATAAAGTTCGAAATGCAATTATTCTGAATATTATATAATAGTCCAAGGATTATAGTTGTTTTATTTTTACCAGAACAAAGCGTCTAATCGATAAAACAATAGTTTATTAAAGTGCACCATCTGTAAGGAGTAAAATTTTAACTATACGTCGATGATGATATACGATTTTTGCACGAACTGAACCAATACTTTATTTATTTTCGATTTCGTCAAAGTTTCTTTGCGATGATGAAATGACATTGTAAAATTAGTTCGGGTCCACGTGTTAAGGAAGGGGGAGAGAAGAACTCATAAACTATACTTCGCAAACAATAACCCAACAAATTATCCCTCCCTTTTAATGATTGGGTGAGGTGGTGGTGCGATACCTTGGTGTAATTACGCATTGTATGATAATAATATAAAAGTGACAATCACATGCGCATAAGAATAAAACATATATAACTTCATATAAATATTATATAATTATTATTATTATTATTATTATTATTATTATGTACAGTACGTAACTGTTTTATATTTAATATTTAAATTTTATATTTTTTATGACACATAAAAACAAAAAAAATTTAATAGTTCTAAGTCTTAAGTCTGTATAAAGTAGAAAGGAAATTTGTTTTTGTAATACTTTTACTTTTGTAACCATGTACGAATCTAAAAACGATATTCTAACATGTAGCCCATTAACTTTTATCATTATATTATATTAAACAAAACGTTCAGATTATATAAATATTTAGTTGTAATAAAAGTTCTAAAATAAAAATCAATCAAATAAAAAAAATTCATGAATATTATTCTAGATAGGTTAATTTTTTTACGTAATAAGACCGTTGACATAGATATGTATTAATATCTGCACTACTTAGTTCATACATATTATTATACTATATTCCAGTAGTTCTCAACCTTTTCGACACTATAGACCACTTAGAAAACTCAAGAACTTTCGATACGTTACAGACCATTTCAATTATTATTGTACACTTGTATTTTTCCTTCTTAAACATGAACATATATATATATATCAATAGAAACATGGATCATATTTTTTCACACGTCCGTGATTGTCGGTTTTGTTTTACTGTCTTACGCACTAAAGGAAAAATTAAACTGTTTTCAACTCTGTAAGTATGGCCACTTAAGTATGGTAGACCATGACAAAACGTCTGGCGAACCACTGGTGGAGACTACAGCTCTATTGCAGTTAACTCTATGTCTAGAGCGTAAAAAATAATTGTGGACTATATAGCAGCCATCAGAGTTGCTTAGGTTGACATTTTGTATCGAGCAGGAACGTTTCACTTTAAAACACACTCGTCTAAGACGTTGATTAACAATAACATCCATAATAATAATATAAAAATATGTAATAGTTAATTATAACGCTAATGACATTATATTCTATCACAATTATTATACGAAGTTGAAACTCTTAATGCAGACAGTTGATTAAAAATAAATACGTCATTGGTGCTCGATCATAGCTATAATATATTAAAGGTTTTCAGCGCACCTGAACCGAATAAAACTATTCTCATCTTGCCACGTTTATTTGGTTTCTGATCTCTCCTATTTAGTGAAAATAAAATTTTGGTCTGCACAAAAAGTTTCAAAGGCTTCAATGACGTGCTGCAGTGATATTAAGTCGAACTGTATTCGAGTCACGTTCCATAATATATTATAAAGAATAAGTCATTAAAACATGATAGGTAATTTCGAGAGCTAAAAAACCTTACAGTACGTCTGCGCACGCACACGAATACAAAAAAAAAAAAAAATTGAATGACAGCATCGGAAGGACGATGGAAAATAGTTTAAATTTGCATTAAAGTATTAAATAACGCTGACGAACCCACGTGATGTTTCGATAAAACGAAAGCTTTATTATACGTGTACACACTCATAAAAGTTAGTGCGTCTTGAACTCCCAAGAAAAAACTTGGCACCGGTAAATTGTACGTATAATATTGTGACCGGCTGAATATTTTCCCAGTTTAACACACGACCCTCTCGATATTTTGTGTTAAGTATGTGTGACCTAAATATTCACTTATGCGCTAGGTACCGTGATCTTGTCAATATTCACTATGTATTGGAATTGTGTCAAATGAATACCAATACGTTATAATAAAAAATAAAGGATACGAGCCAGTATAAATATTGCAGTTGCGTTCCGTTATTAACAATGTAAAAACTGCAATCGTACGAATGGTATGTTGTTTTTTGAAACTTCATACTACCACGGTTGTTGCAAACTGATTATTTTTTTTACATTTTTTTATTTGTTTTTTTTTTTCTCCAAAAATGAAAAAAATTATATAATTATATTATAAAAATATATAGTAATAATTGATACATTTGAAGTTGTTGCAAAGAGTACAGTCATTGATATTTATATAATATTATCCGTCGATTACCACATCATTTATCGTGGTTTATTACATTATTATTCGCGTCTATGTATAGTATCCGTCTCGAGCATGTCCATTATGGCTGGTGCTCTTATTATTATTTTAATATGGTGGCAACGGTTCTCGCGATAGCCATGAATAATTAATTATGTCCCAACACACGTGTAGATCTCACCGATATAATAATGTAATTTGTGTCTAGTTTTAACTACGCGCGTACCCGCAGCACCATATTATTATTGTGTAAAAGTATGCGATTTTGCATCACGTGTGTCGTCAATGAATTCAATCATGCAGTGGGAAATAGTGGTTGCGATTTTAGTTTTCGAGAAGAAGGAAGGCAAACATTTTGACAGACACATAATAAAACTAGAAAAAAAAACAATTGCTTCGCACGCTAACATGCCTGTCCCGATATTACGTTTTTATCTCATTAAGAAAATATCCATTTTAAAAAACTATATTATATTACTATTTTGGGAAAATGATGACTAAAATAAATTGACGTGTAACGATAAAAACAATTATATTATCTATATTATATATTATTATCCAATTTATGAACACTTGGTTTAGAGGAACTTTTCCCCCAGTTATGTTTTACGCATGTATGAAGTTTAAATGCATTTACATAAAATAAAACAAAATAGGCAATAAATTATTAAAGAAAATAATTACCATATTAAATAGGTACAATATACTGTATAAGTACTATAAGTACTATAAGTTGTACTATATTATATTGTTACGATATCTATTTTCGTAGTATCCAGATTCTATTATATCCCATAACATTTGTAATTGCTACGTTTATTCTATTCTACCAGTAAATTATATCAATAGGAAGTTATTTTTAATTTTTACTAGTCTGTTCACGTTATACAAACCGGACCGAATTTAGCCGAATGTGATAAATTGTATTTTAATAGTCCAATTTAACAGTGTTACAACAATACAAATATATAAACCGTATAAATCGTACATCTACATAATTTAATACTGATATTTTACTGGCAGCCGACATTTCACGAATTAATATAGACAAAAGCATGTACTCGAACAACTTTCAATCCGTGACCTTCAAAAATTTTAAATAAATAAAATATATTTATTTTTTTGTTCGGTACAAGTTTGATGCCCTTTAAACTTTGCCACATTACTTGTGTCTGGACCTAAATTTAATGTATAAAATTAAACATAATATTATACAACAGCCAATATTAGTTATACCTAAAAATGACGAGAAAAAATTATATTTTATCCAGGGTTTGAATTATTCAACCCATAAAATGGTTAAAAATTTACTAAAATAAATTAAATCCATCTTGATGAAAACCATTTAACAAACGTGAACATAAAATGAAAATAAATGAATATAATAGTATAAAGATAATGAAGCATTTACTGTGTACCTAAGAAAATAATAATAATAACTAAGGAATAATAATAATGATATTTTCTTTTCAAACACCATTGGATGACATATATTTTAACGATATTAAATTACAAACATATATAATTTAGTGGAGATGTTATACATAACAAACAATATTTAATAACTTTTTCATTGACCTAAAAAAAATGTATGACTATTAATTTTCGATTTTTTTAATAACAATAAGTAATATTTATATAGACAAACGCTAATGTAAATATTTGGTAACATTTTTAAATATTTGCGGTTTTTGGGTTAGAAGTTAAAGCAAAATAAAAAACATTATTTTTGTCGAAAAGTGGTTATGCGTAAAAATGTATATTTTACCCCAATTTTTTCGGGAGTTTTTCACAATGCTTTTTAAAACTTTTGACAATTTTGACATCCCAAAGTATAAACTTGAATCATTTTCCTTTTAGAAGTTGTTGTATAAAGAAATTAAAACATTTTCTGAACCAAACGTGATGACAGACACAAAAATAAAAAATAAATAAAACGAACATCATTGTAAAATCAATACATTTATCACACCATTCAGAATCTAAGATGAAATATATTTATATTTTTTTTAATTAATATAGTAAAATCTATATCTATCTATTATATTATTAAAACGTGAGGCGACTTCTTATGACAGTTACATCTGAAGTTCTACCGGGCCGATTTCCACGATTTTTTTTTTTTAAACGCAATTATTTGGTGTGTAGATGAGCTATCTAATGAGAAAAGTCCGAAAATTTATCAGCTTAACAGTTTTTAGAAGTATTTTGTTTCTCCTGTAGTTACGTATAGCTGCGTGCATTGCCTGCCGTGTGCACACACACACACACATGTTTATAACCCCCACAACGCTAGCGGCTACTGCAGTACTGTTACGTCATCGTTGGCGACGGCGACAACTGTACGGTGTGGGCACTATCTATCCCCTTCCTACCACTCCTACATAATATACTACTGTGTTATCGTTATTTTGGATTCCGTCGTTTCGTGTAAGCTATCGACAGCGTACCTTCGTCGATATCTTATTACACATATAAACAGGAAACACGTCTTCTCAGTTCTGTACCGTGAACTAAAAGTTATAAATATATTATCACATTATTACCAAGTGATATAGTAAAAGACATATTTGGAGGTATTATTTTTAATCTAGAAAATGTGTATTTTTTCACATTATGATATCGTTAATATGTTGCAAGACAAGAAAAAACATTTTTAAGTTTAAACACAGGGTCAAAAGACTGTGATCATTTTCTGTTTCCTACAGAATTTTTGGATAGTTTACATTTAAGTGGTTTACCTCCACACAGTTTGGTACTAAAATAAGGTATTATCGTAATACTCTTCAGAAATTTAAATGCAGTGTCCAATCTAATGAATGGTACAAGATTTATTGTACGAAATATGTATGAACATTCTGTAGATTTAGAATCCATAACTGATCAAGGAACTTGCCAACGTATTTTATTACCTAGAGTTGATTTAATTCTTCATATCAAGGCCATCCGCAGATATTTTTCTCGTGGTTGGGGGGTGGCTGGCAAAAAACTGACGATCAATTTTGTGTCATCTAATCAGTTATCAGTCTTCCTAATTGCCCTCCAAGACTGCTATATAAAATGCAAATAAATTCTATATAAATTAGGTTTTATCTAATTTAGCGGGGGGACGTGCCCTAAACCTCCATCCCTGTGGGCGGCCATGCATCACATTCTTCTCTACCCTTTTCATTTACTAGGCGTCAATTTTCGATAAGAATAGCTAAAGTTATAACTAAATATTGATAAATACATAAATAAAAATATTCTACTATCCTATTTATTTTCTTTCTGTAACCTGTCAGCGACGGGTGATTCAGTAAGTAATAATATTATAATGTGCCCATATGATATTTATAAAATGCAATGTTATAGACCAGTTTTTTTAATAAAACTAGTAAAATTTTATTAAACATTCGGTATATAATGAAAAAATCTAAATTTTTAAACAATTAAAAACAAAGATTACACATTAAGTTATATTTAACATGCGTGAATAATTCTAAAGTTTTTACTCGGTGTGGAATTCACTCACACAACACGGCTATCGGAATGAAATATTTTTCCGTATCAGAATAAAAAAATGGCTGTTTATCGATAAATCTATTTTTAATTTGTCCCTCATTACGTTCTTTGGATTTGGGGAAAAGTACAACAATGAACAACTGAACAAGTAAGTATAGTTTTTATTTTAAAAATTATGGGAGAGAAATATTTTCACATGCGTGATACATGCAATGACGAATTAAATGCATACCGTCCAACGTGAAAATACTCACGAACGTACCAGAATTGCCTAAACAGAGCGCCGTATGTCACTGCTATTATACATTTTGTATCCATATTAATTTTTACGCAGTCGTTTGTTATTTCGCAATATTGTTCAACATTAAGTATAAGAACATTAATATTTGAAATTCTGAGTTCTTCGAGTAAACATTATAGTAAAACAGATATAGTACGGCAATATTTAAAAACATTTCGATGAATCAACTGTCATTTACCTAAGTCATTATTATGTCATCACTAGGGCACGGATTTGAATGCAAATTGAATTTTTTTTCTAAATATCCGGAAATATTGCTTTTCAAGCACTATAATAATAATGTCATACTTCATCAAACTTCAAGGAATTAAAAATGTAATTTTTATTATGCATTTTTCTCTATTTTTATAATTTTTTACTTTCTGTAAAATGTTTGTAGAATAATGGTAAAAGTTGATAAACATTTAATTAAAATTCATTTTAAAAGAATAAAATTAAATATTATTGATTTTGCCTTGTCATACTTCTATATATATATATATAAATTATTTATCATATTATAACAGATCAGATAAATGTGACTTCAGCTATAATAGCCACTTAGGTATACATTTAACTAGTTAAAGACAAGCTATTTATCTAAATCATAATTTTGTTTTGCTTGAATTACAAATGTATATGTAGTAAAAAACAAAATAATTTTTTCAATGTTGAAAATAATTAAGAGCATTTTTAGTGCTTATTTCAATTTTAAAAAAATGTTTATGTTAATAAAATTATGAAATCAATTTTTTAAGGCATTTTTCTTGTTTTTTAAATCATTTAAAGTCATTTTCTAAGTATCACGATGACGTAACATATCGTTTTGTATAACAACGTAGTAGAAAGATAATAATATAGATCTCCAATATTATGTGAACCAACATATTAATTATCAGTTAGAATCGTTTTCGAGTTGTATGTGTTGATCTTGTAAATAATGCGACCAACACATCGGAAATTCACACGTGATGACTTTAGATCCCTACAGACTTGTGCTGTTATTGTCACATATTATCAAAATATGTTTAATGTAATATTAAATTAACAGCACAATAAATATTCGTCACTATTGACTGGTTCATTTGCAGACATCAATTAGCACGTATCGTATGTACGCAGTGTCTCTTGAGAGTTTTATAACACGACGAGACTCGTGCTCCAAGTTTAAATGGGTTTGGATTTTTTTTTTCAATTGCTAAACCTTGTTTACTTAAAAATAAATATAAATTTAATAAATGGCAGTAACCAATGAACACACACCTTAATTGAAAATAGAATTACATTCCAAAAAAAAAAAAACGATCGTCCTAAAACATTTTTTTTTTTTTTAATAAAAATTGAGGGGTGTTGAAATCACGCTGTAGTAGCATAGCTCCCCTGAAGCGCACGCCAATGTACCAAAACATCCACCGCGAGGCTACGTTTCAGAATCAATAATGACAAAGTTATAACTAAATATCTCACCGCTGTCGTATGACGGGACATGATACAGTTAAATAAGCGTCCACCGCTACGTCGTTATACTCTTGTATTATTAATATAATATAGTCACCTTCCCTCCCAACCATTTGCTTGCTATTTCTATTTCTATTATTATTACTATTTATTTTTTAATGTAATCCGTTTATTTTTTCATCGCATTCACGCATGTAAATTATTATTACCTAATACATAAAATATAATTTATTCGACGGGCGAATGTATAATATATCGGAATGTCGCATGACCCGTTCGATAGGAATCTCGGCAGTGAGTACCGGGCGCGCATCTTGGCAACGGCACAATAACGCGCTACTACTCTGCTGTCCTAAGCCAACACACGACATTTGAGATACGTTTATCCATATTTCCCGGTGCGCTTTAAAAACTACGTTACGGACGCCAAGGCAGCGTTAACAGCGCACACTGATAATGTCAGTCAAATATATAAAGTATAGTTCAGAACTACAAACGGAAATATTCGGTTATATTCGGACCAGACGCGTAGCCAGGGGTAGAGATAAGGATGCTATAGTAAATTTAGCCAACAGATACTTGATACTATATTATAATACTTGATATTATATTATGTATTATAATAAAAAAATATCGGGATATTCTAAAAAATTAAATAAATAAAATAAAAATATTGCTTCCAACTGATTTAAATGTGTATGACGAAGACACTATCTTAAAAGCTGCCTAAAAATATTATACCCATGATAAAATCATTATCTATTAATATAAACTCTACACAATGAAAAACAAACAGCCCAAAACATGTCTCAGCTATTGTCTCACTGTACTAACGTTATTATACCACACCTAAAATTATTATTACAGTATTATATGTAACCTTACAATTTATAATTTTTGCTATACCAGAATAAAAATGTTCTATCTTGACAAGAATGAATACTTACTTACGATCAACATCGACGGAGTAATGACTTAATGATTCAGCAATTGCAAATATAAATAAAAAGATCATACCAAGGAAGAAAATGTCATACGAGTATTTTGTTTGCTCTTAAATCCCAAAAATTGCTGTTATAAGATTATAATTCGTAATTAATAATAACGAAGAAAAAAAAAAAATATCTTTAATAAAATTATAATATTTTGTTTTATTATTTCATTAAGATTTAGTTTAAGTATTTTAATAATGTTTTAATAGGTACTGTTAATATTAAAATATGGTGAGATTAATAATTAACACTTATTACCTTTAAAGATGATTAATTGCATTGCGAGATTACACGTCATAATGATTGGGAAATATAAATCATGGGTTGTATCACAATTGCTTGAATGAATTGAGACCGTGTTATAACTGTAGGCGCGTTTGAAAAAATCACAAAAATAAAAAGCATCCCTTACTAAAAACATATTATTCAATGTATTATATAGCACTGTATGTTTAAATACATTTAACCGGTATATGACGTTACATATTCTACATATGTCAACAACTGTCACAAAATTTATCAACTGTGATCTCTATGGATCCTTTAAGCATGTATGTTTGTTTGAGAAGGGTTCAATAGGAAATCGGTAAAATTAAACGAAACCAATGATTTTGTGCGATAAAAAATTTTAAATAAGTTGTACTATGTTCTGCAGCATAAAAAAACCAATCGATTTACTTAATCGAAACTATTTTCAATTTAAAAATAAGCTTTTTTTCAACATCGGCTATGTTTTTATCGTGAATATTGTGTTCGTTACATTTCTATTACAATTTTATGCTTAATCTATTTTTTTTATTTTTTTTCAAATACTATTCCGCTTGAAACTGCCAGTTCCACTTGTAAAAATAACATACTATATATAAAACCATCATCATAATTTATTAACTTTCCAAGTGTTGGGCATTAAAATCAAAACCCATACAAAAATAACGAAAAAAAAAAAAATGTCCACTTAATGTAAGCTTGCCACGATTTCCAAATAATTACGTATACATCATTACGGTATTTACAATATTCATAAGTACTCATAAGTCTCTAAGTACATGTCAAATATTATTCCATTTTTCTCGGAACACACAATATTTCCACGACGGTGGCATGAACGTTTCACTCAATGTCATATTTCACTTTTTTATCCACGGCAGCAATGTATAGGTGTTATAAAATACTGCAGTTGTCTGGTGCACTGCGCAACAATGCTACAGGGTTTGGTTTTCAGCGGATATAAATGGGTCCAAAAACCTTTGTACCGCTCCTCCGCATCATCTGAAAGGAAACGCGAGAAAATATTTGAGACGTATATGCATACAAAGGGGTGGGAAAAGAGGACCGACAAAAGATTCGCAAACACAATGGATATACTGCCTGTATAATACAGGCAAACGTACGGCGGCACGAAGATTGCCGGGCACTCGCGTCTCGATCCACGTGTTCACACCTCGGCCAGCATTGTAATATTTTATTATATTTTAAATCCGAAAGCAATACATGAATCATTGAGCATTTGTAGGCAAGGAAGGATCGTTGAAGGGTAAATTATTGTAGTAGCGGAGTATATTATACGTTCGTTCGGTTTGTATACGCGCTCAATGGTCTAGTCATTTTGCCACCGAGAAATCCCGTGTGTGGCGTCGCCATAGAAGAACTATAGCCGTATAGTTTTTCCAATACGTTTTATATTTCAAACCACCTTCGACGAATTGGAAAATAACAAAATATGACCTTCTCCGCGAGTGCAGACATCTTTGTTCGATGCGGGTTTCTGCGTCCTTCGGATATGCATACTATATATTGCATGTCACTCTTTATTGTCCACCGAAAAGTGTTTTGCATCCGCATGATAATATTTTATCTTATTTTCCTATCCTTCACTCGATGACGGTCCGAAGGTGTCTAATAATAATATCATATAGTTATGTACTTGATCATCACTAGGTCAGTGAAGTTATTTCATTTGCATGCTTTTTGTAAATGCTTATATTTATTGCTGAGTGAGCTTAAAATATGTTTCGTTAAACTCTTAGTTTAAACAAAAAAAAATATATTGCAATAAATGCAATTTTGGTATTTTTTTTAATTTTACTGCAATTTTAATTATTTTTCATAATTTTCGTTTACGTTTAAGATAATATAACTTAATATATAAAATAAAAGTAACTAAACGAAGCAGTAAACAAATTTATATATTTATTGTAATACCTACTTATTATTTCTATAGAGCGATTATCGCATTTTTTTCGTTAAGATAGAAACATGTCTCTCAATAACATGTACTATCGTCTATCAGCATTTAGTTATGTTTAAAAATACCGAAATCCTAACAGTAGTGGGGTTGCTAGAATCATCCGCACGTTTTTATGGCCGTACTGTAGTCGTTCGTTATACTTTGTCGCATCTATTTCGTCCGTTAAAATGCCAAATCAATTAAATCAGTCATTTTAAAAACAATACTATGACTCTATATCTTCTTCTGATGGCAGTACTCCCTTTTGTAAAATGTGTGAAGTGCAAATATGTGCCAATAGACTATATATTGTGACACAACATCTAAAAACATTCTAGAGCAGTAAATAAGAAAACCAACAATACAAATTTCAAAGTTCAACAATTAGTGACAAATACAAAAAAGTCAAATTTTTCGTTTAATCTGTGTAAAGCGTTGATGTCAAGTATATTCCTTCGTATAAAATTAGTAATATACATTTCGGGTTATTTTTGGAAAAATACACTAGAAAAGAAATTTCAACAGTTACTACAATTTTTTCAATGCAATTTTTAAATTTATAAGTGCAATTTTTAATATACTTTAATGCAATAATGCAATCAATTTTGTGTGTTTTTTTGACGCAATAATTTCACTACCCTAATCATCACGTTTCCGATAGTACACAACTACGTTATTACATAAAAATATCTGCTTACGACTGACACACACTATTAAGATGCTTTAGGCCGAAGAATACGCATCGTTGTTTTACTATTATATTATTATGAATCGCCCGAAAGACACATGTCTCGTTGTTAAACAATTTTGGTTTAACAACTATATTAGTGAGGAAAAACAATCGCCTTATCAGCAATAAATAAAATTTATAAAAAAAAATTAACGACATCTATAATAACGATGTATATTTTTCGATATTGAATTTTACTAATATTATGTTAGCAAGTTGTTTTTTGTAAAATAATGATTCAATTATATTATATTAGTACTATGTATAGAAATAAATGTTTACTATATTTTCATGATTTACAATCGTTTGCGTCTATTTATTAATAGTTAAAAGTTAATAATCAGGTTAAAGTTTATAAGATACAGATATTTAGTAAATTCTGAACAATTAATTTTTTCCTGTTATTTTTTCAGTCATTTTTCCGTTAACGAAATTTTCCTTACGTATTATATACAGTTTCTTCTTCTTCTCTCTGAACTTCTCATTTTAACATAAACGTCTATTTGAATATTTTTTATAACGTGTATAAATTGAAATACATACATATATTTGGGTGAGCAGAATACAATATAGAATTCAAATGCAAATGAAAGAATTCACGTGCTTTTGTAGTTCTTGTTGTACTATAAGCTTAAATTCAAACCATAAAATTTTGGAATAAGCCCTGCATCAGGATAATTATAAATTTTTAATTAAACTTTCGTGATTGTTCGTCATCTCCTTTAATACTTACAAGATTGTTTGTCAAACAGTTTTCAACTTTTTTCGGTGGTAGGAATGAAAGCCTGAAAAATGATTATTTTTTCAGTGCACATTATTTTATTGCCACAAAATTCGCAAAGGTAATTCGTATTGTATTAATCGTACTTTTTATTCTTATTATTATTGATACGATATGATGAATAATTATACCCGGGCCCATTGCGTACAAAATGTAAAAATAATATTATTTCTGCACCCAACTCGGATGCAGCCGTACACGAACGGTACACCGCAATGCCGGTAAGCAGCAGCTATAACATTGTGTTCCAAATTGCGTTCTCAACGTATACCCAATACACGAGAGAGCTGTATGCGCATTGAACAACAATGATCAACCGACCGAAAATGGCACTTTTAGGTTTAACCTATAACTATATACGTCCACCGTCATGCACCGCCGCCGTGGAATATTATATTATTAATAATAGAAGTCGACAGTATTTAGTTATTAAACGATTTACGTGTATTTCTTTATCGGCATTGCCGTGGGGGTTTTCTTTCCTCCGTGTACGATTTGAATTGTACACCAACAGCAATAATAATATGTTTCGACAACACACGCCTCCGCACGTGCATGCAATACGAATAGAAAAATTACCTAAAATTATAGTTCAGTCCGCGCGATAGCAAAACCATAGAACACAAAGTGTATGATGTATACAATTTATTCGTGTGTTCAACAATGGTTCCGAGGGTAGGCCATGAGTGGGGCTAAACTCTTTAACACCCCAATTATTGTAAGGCTACGAGTGTATATTTTTCATTTTTTTTCCTGGCATCAAACCACAGTGGTGTACAATCAGCAAGTTTGTAATATTATCCTACAACTATATGTTTATATATATTAGTGATGGGAGTTATATCTAAAAATCAGAAAAATCCTGATTCGGATTTAGAAAATCAGGCTAGATAATCCGGAGTTTTGGATTTTGAAAAGATTTAAGTTTATAATTATTCATTAAGAATTTCTGTATTCTAACGATAAATCTTTTATTACACAACTTTTTGGTCACTTTTGGTTCTCGGACAAGATGATTGTGGTCTAAATAAGGTATGGCAATAATGGGTAAACATTTATCAATAATTTTTGAAGATACGAATATATGATTAATAATGACTAAAATTTATTTAATGATATCCAACGTGTAAATTATAAAAAAAAACTTTGAATTTTTTTTGAAAATAACCTACTGTAAGAATTATAAGAATAAAAAATAATTATTATGATACTCATCAAAGAGGGTATTATTCTTATATTTCTTAAATTTTTCATCAATTTATTAATTTGTAACTTTCATAATTGATTTATTTTTTATTTATTTAATCATTTAAAAATCTTATTATGGATAAACATTATTATACTTGTATTATTTTTGTAAATAGAAGGAAATAAAAAAATGTATATACATATTATTTATTATGAATTGTTTATCTATTGTTATTTTATGCAAACTATATAAAACTATTAGTTTTCGTTTCTTTATAAACAATTATTCTGAATCTGTAAATAGTGACACTAATTTAATTGATGGCTTATATTGATGACTTATACATTTATTTAAAAGTCCTGAACTTTTACTTTGTTATCTACGGCTTTGATATATGTTTTTATTTTGTTAAGTGCTTTGAATATAGTTTTAGTTCCAATGAGTGTTTGAGTACTAAAAACTCTAATTACAGTTTTAAAAATATCAAATTAATTTTAAAAAAAGTTGTTTATTACAATGATAAAAGAATACTAAATCAATATTTTAAAATCCAAAATTCGGATACAATTCGAATTTCAGGTTTAAGAATCCGGTTTTACAAATTTTGGTGAATTCCGAATTTTCCCTTCACTAATATATATAGGTACTTTAGAGCCACTCGATTTTATACACATATTGCGCACAGAACGCATGTATCACGCAGTAATCATGTTGATTAATACGATTAATATGTTTCCAATGACCTTAATAGGTGAAAGAATTGTTTATTTTATAATTTTTTTAAAGGTCATATTTCATTATTTATTTTATTGTGATTATTACTGCCATTATACCTAGTTATTTTCGCGGTATCGATAAAGCTTATAGCCACTAAATCAATTTACGATTTTACCTTACGATTTCATTTATACTTGGCTAATATTTTTAAACAAAACTTAATAAGAACTTAATTAAAAAAAAAAAAAAACTAATACGATCTAAAGTCCGTTTATTACTTATTATTTGTAATTTCTTAAATATTACTAATATGTTGTGCTTTGCGTTCAGTACGTTAACATAATCGCGTTCCGATGGTATGTCACATCAACTGATTTAATTTTTTATAATTTATAATACACCTAATACACCTAGGTATTTAATAATATTAGGTTCCTATACTCCGGATGTTTTAACACTTAATGTTTTATTTATAAAATATGATGCATTATAACTATACTATAAACTACTAATTATGACCATTGCAAATAATAATTATTGTGAATTTGACTTGTAAAAATATATAAACAATTATACGAAATATAGTAAAAAATATTATATTACAATATATATACTTAATCGAAGGTAATGGTTTCACTTTACGTTTACTTATAACATTTTGTTGTTTCAGGTGACGTTGTCAATATCAATTCTTATTAGTCTCCACGTGTTCTTCTTGCTGGTAGTCGAAATTATACCACCGACATCGTTAGTGGTTCCGCTTTTGGGAAAATATTTGATATTTGCTATGATACTAGTGTCCATAAGGTAAGTTTGTCGTTTAGTAAAGCAATAATAATGTAAATATATTGTGTAACAGTACTTTGTGGTGTACAGTTGAGCGAATCCAATTCGATTACGCGAATAACATTTATTCGGATTTACGCCTAACAAGTGAATAATAATACTATCGATCACCAACTAACGCGTGATGTAAGAATTCTGGGAAACTATAACAAGAATAATAGCGATTTAAAAATGTTTTCCATCGAGTGTTGCATAACATAGCTGATGCTGTTCGTAAACTCTTGCGGGTGTACCGTGTACATGATATTATAACAACATAACAATAATATTCACTCGAACTGTATAATATTTATGTACGGCGCCAATCGTGCACAGAATTCAAAGTAAATTTCGATGGTAAAAACACGTAGGTACGTGTTCGAAAACACGCGCATTTATTAATATTAAAAACCGACGGAAATAAACGAACGTTCAATGCACCACGCACGCACCGACATCTGCGTTTAACGAGTGTTTGAAGAGCGCGCATAATATTCGTACGTCGAGCAATGTTGAAATGGGCTACGTTTTTCGCGAACAAAAACCGATCCGGTACCGGGTATCGTTTACACCCGAGCTATGTAGATAATATGGCTGCATACGAATTTCGTTCCTAAAAACGAAAACATTCTTCACAATAATCGAGTTGCGTCCGCGGTTTTTTCACACGTCGGAGTTGCGTCCACGGATTTTACAACGACTGTTCCGAGTTGCGGCCACAAAAATAATTGTTCTTCTGTTTTATATCCTTGTATATGTTTGGTAATAAACTAGTAGATAACGTAAATTATCGATACTTTATTATCTGTAAATACCACTTTACAATTATTTATTGTTGATTTTAGATTTTGTTCACACTGTGATAATCAACCTTTTAACGTACAATCGAACATAATATTTCTGATTAAAACTTCGCAATATGGTTTATAAGTGAAAAAATAAACTATTATGTTGTATTAATCGAGCCAAATTTGAGTTCCAATAATTTTTAAATAGAAATGTTCAGAGGTGGTCGTGTTTAAAACGTTTATGTAAATGTTACTTTAAATTGAACGAAAATAATGAAATAATTTTTAGTGTTTTAAATCATGAACACGACAAATACGACGAAAAAAAGATTTTATTAAAAATACTATAATATACAATACGTTAAAAACAACATTATATCACGTCTTGAGTTTGTTCAAAAATTGGCTTTCCAAAATTTACCCATTTTATAAAATTAATAACTACATTTCAGAACAATATTTTAACCACACCATATGTATCATCAAATTATAGTTATTAAATTTTATAATAATGAATAATTTATAATAAACATTTTTAACCACACCATTTATATTAATGACAGTTCTGAGACTGTAAAAGTAGAAAGGAAAATATGTATATTATGTGTATTACTAACCAGGACGCAACTCGGACAAAATATCATTTATGGACGTAATTTGAATGCGTCGGTAGATATAGTATTCATCTGACTTGGAGTTGACACAATTCGAAGGAACGTATTACGTAGCAGTGTGCACGTATATACACGAGTTGAGCACTGGTTATTATTATTATTTTTTTTTTTTTTTTGCGCTATCTCTGTAAAATTTATAAAACTCTCCAACTCATTCTTTTTTAAAAAAAAAAAACGACCACGTTGATATGTGGAAATCGTTGGCGTAATCGTTTTTTCGTTTTTGGTCTTTTCCACCATGCCGGTTGCGAGGTCATCGACGTTTGTACAGTTATATCCCGCAGCTATATCACGTACGTATAGCAAAATACATAAGGTGCAGCTGGAAAATGTCTGCGATACGATTAAAATATCTCCCGAAGAGGTCACGTTTATTTCGTAGCAAAACTCGTGCGGACGAAACTATCGGTTTCGAATGGAAACTATATTATATACGCGTGTTTACAAAGCGGACTGATAACTGAGTGGTCGTGAAACGTACGAGCCGCGCGCAAGTCCATCCATAAATAAAACGGAAACCCACGACTATTAAAAGCAGATCGATTTCTCTCGGCTTCACGACTACGTACGCTCGGTATACGCAAGCCGGTAACAACCTTATACGAAAGGAAAAATTGCGTAAAAGAGACATGAATTTTCACCGGTCGGTTCTGCGTCGTATAAGATGTAATATAATTTGTAATATTTTAATGTTGTTTACCGCTGTAATTACTGATGAGCGCTATTTAGGTGCATTCAAAATACATGTGTTACGTAATAAAATTCCAGGAAAATAAACTGAAAAATAATATTGTTTGCGTAAAAGAAAAAAGTGAAAACAATATTAAAAGTTTCCACAGGACTATTATATAGGTGTTCCTGCTCTGAGTTCGTAAGATCAATGTATCGGGAAATAAAATAATAATAATAATAATAATAATAATAATATAATATGGTCTTTTGAGTTCATAATTTACGTTTTCCGACAGTCGTAATATGAGCACTTGCATGGTTCAAGCGTGAAAGAAGAGTGTGTTTACAAAATCGCCCTAAACGTAAACGGTCGATCCGCGCTGCCGCCCGCTTGTATATATAAATAAGAAAACTAATTTCAAGAACCGCGTGCTGTTATTGTATAAACTACCGCGCGTAAACGTATATAGGTGAAGTTTTATGTTTACATCCCCTTCTTCCTCTCCTCCATCATGTATATTATAGTTACGCGTGTATGTTATATAATGTTTGCGCTTCTGGCACATACATGTGTATAGTTAAGCCATTGACGGAAATCTGGAGCGCGAGGCTATTAAGGGAGCTTGGCCAAATTGTCGGAAAGTCAAACGGTTTACGAATAACGCGAAATATCCCATTTTTTTTATATATATATATATATAATGTGACTTAGGTAAACAAAAACATAAAAACGCCCGTATTTTATCACGTGCAATGGCGTATTTTTGGTAAGGACGGAAGGGAAGGGTATCCCGAATCTAGACCTCCCCAGGATCAGAAAAGATATTATTATTTTAATTCTACGGTCAAATTAAAATGGTTTATAAAATAATATTATAATATACTTGTATTTACAAAAATCCTGTACAAAAAGTATTATAAAATTGGATTCAAGATTCATAAATTACTTAAGCTACTTAAGTATAAAGAAAATACTTCGAAATACTTAGCTATTTATTGATGAAATAGAGAAAAAAAGACTTCTTTTCATTTATATTAAAACAATATGAAAATAAGACAAAAATTATTTTTTTTTTGAATTTGAATTATAAAATAATAAAAATCTTTACTCATACGGGTATTAATTACAATATTATAAAATTACTTATGATTTAGAAAAAAATACTGACATTGGCAATCCTCGTCCGATCCTAGGGTCAAAAATAATTATTTTATAGTGTATACTTTAATCGATTGTAAATTATTGTTTATTACAATTGACTGGTATAGTGATTAAATCATTTTTCTGTTCACACACTGCTAATGTACGATCCATGATACCTTTTTTTCTACACACTGATTCCGATATAATATGATTCGATAAATGATATGTTCATTACTATATTATAGTTTTGAAGACTTTCGAAACAATTACAGTTACATTTGAAAATTTTAAAAACCTGCAAATATACTAATTGTATACATTGTAATCGTTTTTCGATCTCATTGATCCCGCGCAAACGACAATGACGGTCATAAATATACACGGTAATACTTTAAAATATTGATTTTTCTCTAAAACGTCAACATCTATCCGAAAAACTTTTGTACATAGTCTGTGTTAAGTGTACGGCTTTACCGTGTACATATATTTATGTATTAAAAAAATACGTGTACGTTTTAAATCGAGCCGCAGAGGCCTTTCGAAAAATCGTGTACATGAAAAGATGTCAAGCACAACTCAGAACACGTGCTATAGTGCCATGAACGTTACACGAGTATAATTAATTTATATTGTATGAAGTATACATAATACGTATATGCGTATACTCATTCACCGGATGCTCGTAGCTAATTAAACTCGTGTACTAACATTTTTGTTTTGATTATAATATTTCTAGTTTTAAAATGCTCTTTTATCTAATTACCTAACCTGGCTACCTCTATAATATACTTTTGATTTCTAACACACGTACGGCTTAAAAATAATTGATAGATAATACAATTGTATTAATCGTTGTTTTTGTATATTGTCGTCAAAGGATGATAATTTAAATAAATAAAAGTAAAAATAAAACACTTCCGTGACGCAGTTTAGTTTATAATAATTGGTTCATTCAAATCATTAACGTATAATCGCTGTAGTTTTTGTTAATATTTTTTTTTTTTTTTGTAAATTCTACTTTTCTAAATTTATTTGAAATTATAGTAATCTGATTTACGTTAAATAATGCAATAATATTGCGCAGATATAAAAGTAATATCTGATTCAGGCAAATGCATACATTTTTAATCACTGAATACCAATTGCAAATTTTTCTGAACTAAAATTATTGGTATGCCCGTATAATGATGGACCGCACATAAATTTAGATACAAATTACACTCACTTAGACGAAAACATAACGTTATGACATCCGAGTGAAACGTTTTTATGTTTTTTTAGATTCTGAACGGAGTGATGGAATCTATTGATTTTACAATGATGTGTGTTTTTTTTTTTTTGTGTCTGTCATCACGTTATGGGGCAGTAAAAATGCTTCGATTTGCTTATACAGCAACTTTTCTGAAAGAAAAATGAATGTAGATGGTACTTAGGCAAGTCAAAAATCAAACTTTTTTAATATTTTTTGCAAAAATCGAATAAAACGATAAAAAAATTACGAAAAACGTGAAATTTTACGCAATACCACGTTTTTACAAAAAACATTTTTTTAAAATACTCTAACTCAAAAACGAAAAACCGCAACAACTTGAAATTTTCACGAAATCTTTATATTGGTGTTCTCTATATATGGTAAAGTTTTCAAAGTATTTTGACATATTTTGACTTATTTATAGAAACTTTAAATTTTTGATTTTTGTAAGTTTTTTTTTTTAATATCTATAAAATTTATTTGGCTGGCCGAAAACTTTTGAAAATATATTAAAGGATTAATTATAAGTTATACTAATAGTAACTAAAAAATATCGGAGATTGTTTTACTCAAATTTTTTTTTATAAGCCCATAAAGTTCAAATTTGCATAAAATATGTTAAAATCGTGATAATTTGCAAGTTATTATGTAGTTGAAAATTCATAAAACTTTTTCTGTTTATACTTAAAGTTCAAAATTTTAACACTAGTTTTTCCATAAGCTAATTTTCAAAAATATATAAAAAAATTTCTACTGGACTTAAAAGAAAAAAATTTATGACTATTTGAAATTTAAATTTTTATGAAATTGCATTATAATTCAATTTAAATATGAAATTCTATATTATTATATACACATTTGAGACAAACATATTAACTCCGTTCCGAATCGTTATTCGTATTCAATGATATCTATCATTGTATTCAAATTTAACAAATCCGTTGTAATAATGACCTATCCTATAAACGAGGTGCACTCTATCCCCAACTGTACAGCAAACCGAGGCCCATCCGTTTTTTTTTTTGGTTTTTCAGAAAATACTGTTTGTTGGGATATTAATGATTCTCAAATGTTACATCGCCACATCGACTATAGTTAACATTATAAATGTCCAAATACAGATAAATATATCGTCTAGTAATGGCTTCTGCTTTTTTTTTTTTTAAAAAACATTAAATTAATTGTCTCCAGTGATAAAACGCAATCTTAGTTATATATTGTTGACCTCTTTCCGTATGATTAATACCATTAACCTGTTCTTATGTTACTTTCTACAAGACCCGGAATGGTAAACTTAAAAATGTCTGCGTGCTAAAAAATAGAAAAATGAAATTTTTCATCAAAGCAGGATTCCAAATAAAATAATTTAAATTGCACACATCAAAATCAGTTGTATTTACTGTTACATTAAAACTTCAGCATTATTTACAGTTTCATTTTTATAAAATCATACATAATTCGAAGAATAATATCCGCGCATGAACGTATTATCAAACTATTTTCAATAATAATGAATTATTATTTATTTATTTATTTATTATTAATATTTTTTTTTTTTTTTTAGAAATTGAAGTAAACATTATAAATTATATTTAAATCGAAGTTTTTCATTGATCATTTAAATCTATACGTATTTTAATTTTTTCTCACATGTTTGTGAAACACGCTGACTATCCGCAATAACGAGCCGATGATACGGTAGTTGACTTTTTTGTTGGTGGTATGCAGTTGTGATTTCCGACGACATAACATTTCAACAAAACGCGATTTGTTCTATTATAATAGGTGGCATACGCTCTAACCGAAATCCACAATTCCCGCGCTTGCAAAACATCAAATTATACATCGTTATACACGACGCGAAATTAATCAAGACGAATGATGACGACTATGTGGTGGTTACGAGGCGCCGCGCTTTATCTAATTTTAATGGTAGGTCGAAACAGTAAAACGGACGATAACACATCCCGTTTAGCCTCCACCACATCATCTGTCCACCGTAAATATAGTTTGTTCGTTATGTAACCAGACGGATCCTTCCCCTCACGCCTCCCCCCGCCACTATAATAATTATAATAACAGCCGTAACGTTATTATAATTATTTTTACAACCACTCAATAATATTACCAGTTGGTAAACATATGCTATTCCTCTACGAAATATATCCGTTCAAAATGGATCACTATACTGTTCGTCTGAATTCGGACTTTGTATTTTCATATTATTATATCGTTTGTTATTATTAATAATAATATAGTGAACAACTGGTATAGTTGGATGACAATCCCGTAGGTTTCAACTATTTGCTCCGATTTCACAGTTTTTATTAAACAATATTTATTTACGATATACTATGTATTATTAGCTACTACGGTTACTTTACTTTATTCCTTTGAAATTATTATTACAAATGGCGAGGTTCACATAAAAGAGATTTGATAGTTTGAAAAATAATATTTTTTTTTTTTTTTTTTAATCGTGGTTATTAAAAATTTACAATCTGTACATTATATGTAATAAGTAAATACTATGAGGTTAAAATAAAATTAAATCGGCTTTAAATAATATGAAAGAAGACTCACAGTCAAGTTACCTTTTACAATGATTTAAGGTAAAATGTATGAATATATAAGTCGGTATATGTTATAATGTATAAGTTAAGAATATCTCTGTATCGGGAGCGTTTGAAACGTCTAGTATGGTTATCAAGAAATGTCTTCGGGCCAATTGTGAAATAAGGTGGTCGTGATTCAATTATTTGTTAACAATTTGTATTAAATTGTTAATTATTGTTAATAATTGTATATTTTAATGGTTCGTAAAATATTTACACGTAATCCCAGTTTTTTTTTTTCATTTTAGACACAGATTGAATTTACAAAAATCGTCTTTAGATATTAACAGTATGATACGACATAAGACGAATTATGTAACTACGAAACTGTTACAAGAATAATTGGCTTTATATACATTTACATTGCCAGTACTCGTGAAAGATATAGAAGAATATTAAGGTCTGGACAAGTTTTAACATCTTTATTTATCATTTTATACAATTGATTTTCTAGTATTCAAATTTTCTTTTTAAACATACTTCAAATTACTAGCCGGCGGAATCGATTAAATCTCGACAAGTTTACGTTGTACATAAATAATAAGTATACATGTCTGTGACCTTTGTATAATGTTTCAATAAATTCCGTATATTATTGGCTATTGACTGGCGCTTCGTATAGGCAATTTAGGTACATGCAGGTATTCTCTCTT
The DNA here is from genome assembly GCA_025469195.1 of Chaitophorus viminalis. Lineage (NCBI taxonomy): Eukaryota > Metazoa > Arthropoda > Insecta > Hemiptera > Aphididae > Chaitophorus > Chaitophorus viminalis. Next base: position 324,662 of record JAIPRK010000095.1, on the reverse strand, counting down.
ATCGTCAATGACTATTAGTGCATTTATATTATAACATATATGTAGGCCTTGTTCGGGATCCCTCTTAATATAAACTTATTTGATTTAGAATACAAAGTGCTTCAGGGTGACTCGACAAATGCAAGAACTTGTATCCTATCCAAAATTATGTTTAACACAATTGTATATAAATATTTTTTTTTACTTTTAAAACTCAAATTTGAAATTCTAAAATTGTATTTTACCATTAAAAAACGAAATCAAAATGTTAATTTTTTATAAATGATTTTCGGAAAAATTATAGTATTTATAAATATATTATTAAAGTTTGGTAATTTATTTATTATGATTTTTTTAAACTTTTAGAAATGTTTAATTTAATAATTAAAATGATTGTACAATTATTGAACGTTCTATCAAGATAATAGGTTCTATCTAAATTCTAAATTAATGGTGATATATAATATTATTGGATAGAATTATGTGACATTATTATTGTTAACTTTTTCACAAATTTTAAAGAAATTGTAGAAAATATATGGATAAACCTTTATTAGATTTTTAAGCACCAACATTGTTTTTGAAATCCGTCTCACAAAATGGGCATTTTGTGGACGTTTTTGTTTAACATTAGAACAATATATTAAGATTATTAAATTTGAAAATTTGGGTTTAAAAAAAAAAAAAAAAAATTTTAAAAACATTAATGTAGCCAAATGTAATATAATCTATCAAAAACAAAAAAAAAAAAAAGTGAAAAAAAAAACATATAACAAAAGTTATTCCATTTTCCTTATTCATATACATTATTATCATCATCTTGTAATTAAAATTCTCAAATGAATCACTTTGTATACATGTATACTTGTGAATTCCTTTTCGGGAAAAAGTGCCTCGAGGTAAACTTTACGAGTTTGGTTATACACATTTTCTAACCTTATCTATAATAAGTCAAACTATCTTAATTTCACAAAATTTGATAAACGACGTCTATTGTTAATCATTCAACAGTGAATAAGTCATTTCTATTTTATACAGTGTAAAAAGGCTTCTCATCTTTTCCATACAGTTTAGTATTTTTTTATTTCTTTTTCTTTTTTCCAAACGTTTGGTCGGCTTTTTTTGTGTATTTCAACTTTCTCTCTCTCTCTCTCTCTCTCTTACACTCTTTCTCTCTGCTGTCGTTTTGGATTCGATTTTTTTTAAATACAAAGGACTACCTACTTCTTTGAAATCCGGTTATTTGCTATATACATTTTTATATCGAAATAATATATTACAGCAACGAGACAGTTACGACGGCGTATGTCTTTCCGTCTGCCATGTTACACAATGACTTTATTTCCATGAAAAGAAGATGGCCATAGTGGAAGAAAAAGTGAGAGTGGGGGAAAAAACGTCTACAAGTTAATTACTTTTTTTCCCTTTTTTCTCTGCACATTGCTATATTGTGTGCGCGAGCGCCCGTGTGCGTTGATACAATCATTTATTCGGAACCGTTGTAGTAGAAACGCGGAGAAACTTTGTCCGAATATAGTTTTCGTCGATTTTATCATTCTAACCGTGTATACCTATATTACACACTCCGTAAATCGGTCTTACGATTACGCGTCAATATGCACACCCATGCGTTGCTTCAGTGCGAATTGAAACCGTATTGATTCGTTCCGAAGTCTTTTGTCGAGCACTGTCGGCATTTGCGAACTGAATCTATTATGTATATTATAAACGCAGGTACACGATATTATAATATTCTTTTTGGGGATGTCTGAAAATCAACGATTACACATTATAAATTACCCTGTACGTGTGTGCGTAGGTGGTTTTACAATATTTTTATTATTTTTTTTTTTTTTTTTAGGTGAATGAAGTAAGTCCGTTTAAAATTAGAATGCAAAAAGTTTTATTATGATAATCGTTAGATATATGTGCCCTGAGAACATCTATTGTTTGACATAGGGTTTTAAAAGAAATCATAGTTCATCGCGTGAAAAAGAAAAATAACGATACCTAGTAAAGTCTGTAATATGTAAAACTTTATGGAAGATTTATAAGCAAATTAGTGTCGAATGTCTCACATGATAAAGGATTGCGCTTACGTTAAGACAGAAGCCTTAATATTTAATTGCGGAATTACTTTTCTTTTGTTTTATTTTTTACATTCATTTTCTTGGCCAATTTTTGATTTTACAATGATTTTAACAATAACAAATCATAAATTCATTAATTTTTATAATTTACATTCCAGAAAATAAAATAAATAAAAAGAGATCAGAAAATTAAAATCTATACAATAAAGTGAATGAGTGATTTGATTTATCTTAAACGTTTGAAACTACTCGTATACAATATACATTTTAAAAATGAATAATAACTATAGTCATCGATAAAATCAAGTTGTGGATTAAACAACAACAAGCCGGGTTTTTCGAAACCATTACAATATTGCGGGACGTTTTTCCAATTGTAATATTATATTATTTTGTAAGTTGTATACAATTGATTTCGAGAACACGCACTTACGCAACAATTATGAGATACAACAACCGCGGTGCTTACATTGAAAATTAATCGAGAAACTAATATCCATGTGTATTAAATCCTTTCCGTTTTTTGCCCTTATTATTATTATTATTATTATTATTACTATTATTATTATTATTATTATTATTATTATTATTATTATTATTACTATTATTATTATTTTGTAAACGTGTTAATATAAATTGCTTATTATTGTTATTAATATTATATAGGTTTTGCAAAAACATTTTTGTGCGAATACACGTTTTCACAAATACTATAACGACCGTCCGCCCGTTTACAGTGTGGGTTTAAAATATAGTAAAGATTTGAAAAGCAACTTCGTGTTTTCTCAGAAATATATTATATCCCAACAATCTTTCTTGGTTACGAGATGTATTTCGCTCTGTCCTTTTGATCGGTTTCATTTAACAGCTCGTATTATTATCATCGTTGAAACAACAAAAGTTTTTCCTAATATTTATACTCAAACGGAACGCAGTAGATCTTAAATAAACAAATATAATTACGGACTATTTGTCGGATGTGGCACTACTATAGAACTGAGTAGTTTCGTTTTTATTAGAGAAAAATCGGCTGAAATATTCCAGTACCACGATACCTGCAGTCAGTGTTTCTCAAAAATGTTTGTTGTATACTTAATTTACAAATACAAAATATAATAATTTTTCATTTTTGTGATAATATTTCGACGGTAAGTATTATTATAGGCACAGTATAATGAAATATTATCTATACTTACATTATAAAGCTGAAGAGTTAGTTTGGTTGAACGTGTTAATCTTAGGAACTACTGATTCCAATTAATTTTTTTTTTCGTTTTGAATAGTCAATTTACCGAAGGAGGCTATATAACATGACGCTATGACTAACAGGAACTATTCCAAGCATCAATAAAAAATGTTAAGTCGAAAGTGTAAAAAATGTATATTGCTACTTAAAATGGTTACCAAAGTAATATTTTATGTTGATTTCTTTTTTCTTTTTTTTTATTGAAAAATAAACTACAATATTTATAATCTGTAGCATTTATACATTAACTAATTTAGATAATTTAAGAACAATATTTACACAACAAGAATAATTTTAAAGAGACTGTCTAGTTATAAAACCTTAGGGAGTTTAATTTGGATTTAAATAACAGGATTTAATTGGTCTCTGCACCAGCGTTTTTTTTTAAATGCAGAGGAGGATTTTCAGATAAGGATTGTCACTGCCTTGAATGAAAATCAGTAGGTCGGAGTGATTGGCTAATTTAGAGTGGAATTATTTAGTAGTGGAAGTGAGAAATTTTGTTGACATTTTGTTGTAAATATGCTGATTTTATGGTGGACAATACGTATCTAAGAAATGTTGCAAGTTGCTATAACAACCAAAAATTAACAATCAAATAACTAATATTGTTTATTAATCGTAATAATAGTGTAAAAAGGACTAACTCAAGCTCTAAAAGGTGGCTGATGCATTATTTTGATTGTAATAGTGACTCGAAACTTTATACTTTATATTCATCATCATAAATTCAATATAAAAATATTACATTGGTAACCAGTAATGATAAAAAAATTAAACCATGAAATTACACCAAAGTATAGTTAAGGTACCTCAAATCTAACCAAACCTAGATAGGGTCTAGAAAATGAAGGGCAGTATTCCTTTAACTACTATGCCCTGTTAGACTGCTTCATGCGAAACTGGGTAATTCACATAGTCGTATTATACACATATTACTTTCGTATGATGACATATCAGATGCACTGATTTTCTATCATATTATTTAAACTTTACCCAACGCACCATCCGAACCTCTTGAATTATGTGTAGCAACTGTTGCACATAAAGTATGTTAATGTTATGGCCTTCTATGCCTTAAAGGCCAAAAGATGCAAAAATGTTTTATCATCAAAAATTGTTAAAATAATAGGGAATTTGTTTCCATACTACGTATTTACAATATATTTTTACTTTGGGTGATAAAATAAAATTATTGAACACAAATTTTGCACAACCCACGTACATCGATGTGTACAACAGATGCATATAATATCACGGTTTAGCGTAATAGAGTCTTTTATTATGATATTATAATCTTAATATGCGTGTCGCTATATAAACAGTTTGAGTATTATACGCTTGTAAGTCACGGTATTATGATTATCAGAGCTGTTGTTATTCGGTTTGGGTCGTAATATTTTTATTGTCAGTCTTAATAAAATTTATTTCAAACACCGCAAAACATAGGTATAGGTTATTAATTATATATATATATAAGCTGAGTTACCCGGCGTTGCCCGGGGAAATTATTGTAAATGTTCAACTCATTTTGGGTTTAAATAGCTGTGGAACTGTGGAAGCAATACCTTTTTAAGTCCTATCACCCAAAATGACGGTTAACATTTTTTATTAATAATTTGTATTGTTTTGTGTAAACTAAATGTTGATTAATATTAATATTTGTAATTCATGGCTTGAGACTTTTTTCACTGATTTATACTAAGGTCGCAAGAAATGCAAAGAACGCAATTTTGACATAGCAATACGACTATTTTCTTGATCTGTCTCTCTCTCTCATCGGCAATGATCTGATCAGTGCAATCTGTAAAAACTTTGGTTCTTCTGTACCGCTGGGTAATAAAGAACCATCCAAATTATAGACTTGACCTTGAACTTTAAATGTTGGCATGAAATGTCCATATCTAATATCTGTTGCACCAAACGATGTCATTTGGAAAGCCGAATTATAAACACGTATCATGTCAAAAAAATGTTTTAAACTTTCATGAAAAAAATGTATGAGACTTTTTAATGGGTCAGGTGGATCAGTAATGTCTTCCAAAACAACTTTTCCTCCTGAACAGCAAAAACCTGCAGGCTCTTAGGACCATTTCAATGCACGACAATAATTACATTTTAAATTCATATTTCCTATGATAACGTGAATATCATTTTTATAATCTATTAATTTATCATAAGTAAATGCCGACATTTCACGGTGACGCCATGGAACACGTTGTGGTTCAATTAAATTTTCGTCAATAGAAAAATCGTGGATATTATTAAGAATATTAACTATATTACTATCATTAAATGCAAAATTGTTATTAATATTATTTTCATTAATACTACCAACACTATTGGTATTTATATTATCATCATTATTATCACTGTTAACATTTCAGTTCTCTGGGGAGCCATTGTTATTTTGACTTAATCTAAGTAAGCGTTGACGTTTTATTGTATTCGATGAACGACCTAAATTAATTTTCCTTTTCATTGTGATAAATTTTAATTTAATTGAAAATTATAGAAATTAAATTAAAATTAACTTATTATTAGAAATTTACTTATTATGAGTACTATTTACTATTTAAATGCAGGCATCTTAAATATTCAACAATACATCGATACACAAACATTGAGCAGCGTTCCGACTTTTACGAAGCTTCACTTAAAAATTTTAATAATTTTTTAATTGTTTTTTTTTTTTATTTATCAGAATAAAATGCTGTAGTTACTGTGTGGTAACTCCTGATATAATTGTCTGTTTCCAAAAAGGATATTATATAAAAATTCTGTATGAGTTGGTACCAAAAAGTATATAAAAAAGTAAATTTTGATAAAAATGTAATTATTATACAGGCAATTATTTATAATAATTGATAACTCCTTTGTTTTTAAAGTTAGAGCATCGATCAAATGCCATAAACCTTCTCCGCAATGAGTTCTCCAATTTAAAAAAAAAACATAACGATCGGTTCAGTAGTTTCCGAGAACATATCACTTAAAGGTTTTCATTTTCATATTTATATATTAGATTATATATATACAGTATGTTGATAAATTGGAAAGTCAGTAGTTATTACTCCTAATATAATGCAGATATTGAAGTTCCGTTTTTTTTTTTACATAATATGTGACTAACAGCCTATCTTTTACCACGGTTTAAAAAATCTAAAATTCAAAATTGACAACAATTTTTTTTTGAAAAATCAAAAAAAAATTTTGAAAAATTTTGAAAATAGCCACTTTGTAGAATTACTTATAAATTACTTTGAGAAAAAAAAAAATTTGAAATGTGTTGATTTTTGAATGAATGAGAGCGTTTTATATTTTCAAAAAATACAGCAAATTGTAAAATCATACGGTTTTTTGATTTTTTTAGTAATTGTATTAATTACTGTTAAAAATCTTCAATTTCAGCACCTATTTATGTCCGTACTAGTTTAAATTGCATTTTAACATTTTAAATTTTATTTATAGATAATGCAGGTGCCTAGTTTTTTTTTTTTAACTTCATTTAATATTAGTTTTAATTTCATTTTGATTTTTTCGTTAAATCAGTTATTAAATTCACAATATCCAATAACGTAGAAATGGTATTTATTTATTTTGAAAATAATAAAAACCACAGAGCCAAAGATTAAAATCTATGCATCTGCATTATTCATAAATAAAATTTTAAAATTATGATATCTAGATAAATAGTAATGACACCGCAGTGACTTCAACAAAGTATAATAAATTAATATTTTTATTGGTATCATTATTTAGGTAGGTAATTTTAAATATTTCAATGGCAATTATAATTTAAATATCACACATTTTAACGTTTTCTCTGATAGTTCAAGGCTTAATTTAAACCGAAATTAAGTTAAAATGTAATTAAAATTATTATGAACATAAATAGCTGCTTAAATTGAAGATATTTAACAATAACCAATACAATTACGAAAAAAATCAAAAAAACGTATGATTTTACAATTTGCTGTGTTTTTCAAATATAAAATGCTCTTGTTGATTCAAAATTCAACTGCTTTCAATTTTTTTTCCTTTCTCAGTAACTTATAAGTAATTCTACAATGTGGCTAGTTCGGAAGTTTTTGTCAATTTTGAATTTTGGATTTTTTTTTAACCATACTCAAAGATAAGTCACATATTATGTTAAAAAAAAAAGAAACTTCAATATCTGCATTATATTAGGAGTAATTATTACTGACTTTCCAATTAATTAATATACTGTATATATATATATATATATATCATTATTGTATATTACATATTATCACATATTATATAAATATTTACGGCTTGATTAATTTAACTCAGAAACTTATGGTGGGCTAAATGAGTTACGATATATAGACCAATATTAAGAGAATAAATTAAAAATTTTACAAGTTTATATATATATATAACTTAGTTTTATAAATAACTATCTGTTAGAGTTATAAAATGAAGGTTTTGCTTACACAACTTTACTTAATACCTAATTTTTGACAATTTTTTTAATGTATTTAATTTTATTAAAATTTATAGTGGAATAATCAAAAATATTGTTTTTAATATTCAGAGGCATTGAAATATATATAACTAGACATAAATAATCAATAAACTTCTGACTATAACTATAATTTTTATATATAATATTATAATATTTTTTTTGTAACTACAACATTTTTTTTTATTATTGCTTTTATCTTTTTGATATTATAGTAAGACAATTAATAATAGTTAATGAAACAAGAAAAGAAAGTAAATTTCATTAAATATGATTACATAGTAATAAAATAAATTATCAAATATTAAAAATTGTTTTTTTCTTTTATGTAAAAAACAGAGTTGTAAATGAAGTTAATGATGAACGAGATGACGGAGGGATTGCGACAATTGAGGAAAGAGTATTACATTAGGTGATAATATTCTTAAATTTATGCATTTGGTGGCTCCCAATTATTCAAATTAATGACTTTTATTGTATTCATCAAATCTACGTCTTATTGTACAAATAATTCATGTGTAAATTGTAGATTTTTTTTATTAATATAAAAAGAAAAAAAAACATGAAATATCCAAGCACTCAATAAAATGGGCTCGACTACATCCTAAGCGCACTTGACCAAATCATAAGTAAACATGTACTCGTACATAACTAAGTCATCCATAACTATAGGTAACCTTCCAATGGTTACAATTATTTACATTTATTCCACCTCGTTATTATTCGTGGAAAAAATACTGCAACGTATAATTTGCACAATAATAATTGTGTTATGAACACAGTTAAGAAACCTGCAGATAACTAACAAATTTGTCTAACTGAAAATAAAAGTCATAATAAATTGGTTAAATGTAAAACCTCGTGTACATGAAGATATACGAAGAGTAGAAATGATCTTGTTTGTTATATAGTATCGGAAACATTAAATTTTAAGTGAATTGCCAAAAAATATGTGCTTTCGAATTGAATATGCTGACGTAGATAAATTAGTCAAAAAAGAATATAATGATATGTCAAGTTAGCATTATAACTATTGTAATTGTTATTATAAAGAACAATTCGTTCGTTCATGAATGATAAATAAATAAAATTGAAATCCTAAATAACAACTATAATTGTGTAGCTTTGTGCAAGAAGAACTAATATCACGTATTGATAAAATGGAGAATCTTTGACTAATGTTATTTGTTTTCCCGAAAATATCTGCTGATATACAGACCAATCACTGAATAATATTATGACTAACTTTGTGTAAAGATTGTATATTCTAATTTGAATAAATAGTTAATTTTGTTACTCGATACATATAACTAATTTCAATATTTCGATTTCTGAAATTTTCTTTTTGACATTGTGGTTTCTTGCATCAACTTACAGACATAATATCTTGTATACGTATCATATAAATTACTATTAGGCATTTATAAGCGTATCAATGCCTTGGATAACATATAATACTAGTTATCTATAAAATACAATGTAGGATAGCTTGGATAGTTTTGATTTTCGATATGAAGTTTGTATTTTTTGAAGTTTGGGTGAATGAAATCGGATCCATGTAACATAATATATTACACAGCCATCCGTCATAGAATATTTAGACAATATTTTATTACATATCATAGTTTTTTTCTTTATTAAAAAACCATAAATCAATAGTAATAATTTATATTTATATTATATAATGCGCACGATTATCGTCTGTATTTAACTCACCCGAAGCTGTAAACGTTGACCTTTACGACACAATTAATTCAGTCACAATGGAAAATATGTTTCACTTCCATTATTATTATTGTTTTTATTATTGATTTCAAGTTGTGTTATGACGTACTGTATTACGATTTGCAGGAGATTATCGCAGACAATATAAAGCGGTATTGAATTACTGTCCAGTTTTTAATGGACAATATTTCTTACATCGAGACCCATAAACATTAATAATGAAAATATTCTTTCTTTATTGGTCTCGATGGATGGTAGTGGTCTGTGCAAATATTCCGCATTCATGCACGGTACCGGACCGATGGCGAACGAAGTGCAGTAGAAGTGATCGGGGGTGAGGGATAGGCACTAGTCGCTGAAAAATGCTTCGGAATACTCATATAATAATACCCGTTGGACGGACTTAAATGTGCGGCGATATAATAATACTTTCACATAATATGCTATATTTCGTTTCGGATTGAAGCAGAGGTCAGTAAAATATCGTGTGAATAAATAAAAACGCGTAATGTATATTATGGTCACTCCTTTGTTCAATATTATTATTTTCTAACTCTTCGCGAAAATCTCTAAACGTATTGCGTACGAAAACTCGCTTTGGCTTATCTCGTGGTGTGGTGGCGCCTATTCGCTTCTATAATGCAGATATATATATAGTATAAATATTCACTAAAAACGGTTTTTTCTCGCCCATATAATAAGTAAACATAGTAGGAATAATCATAACGTTTTACCAAACACACATTGCCAAACGGTGCACCGCCGCCACTGGTCACAATGTATATATTATTATGATGCCGACGATATACGTCTGCGTGAAAACCGTTTGCAAAAGGAAAAACACTTTGTGTTTTAATAACAATTTTCACGCGTGTTCAAATCTGGGCATGCACGTTTAAGTAGTACGTTGTGAATACTTGGCAGTGATATTATGTGAATATCAAATGGGCACTATAAGCATTTTCATTATTTTTGAACGATTCTCGTTGTTTCGTCAGCTGTACGTTTATGAAAGTACTTCCGTACGACCACGCAATATCATCACTGCACAACGCGTTAGAACAAAACAAAAGAAAACATTTTCATTCGTATACAATTATTATTCTATATACCATTTATATATATTTGGTAATATATTTAAAGGTTTTACTTGCATTTCCAATGTCTCTATAATTGTGTTGTTTGATTATTTTGTAGTAATTCGAAGTTTAGATTTCTGTAACGTAGTGACAAAAGTCAAAGGAATTTGCCGCTAAATCAAATCTCCCAGCTCCACTCAGCTTAACTTTAAATTTTTAAGAATGATTATAAGTTATACTCTACATGTTATGATAACTGAAACTTTTTAATGCACAGCACATTTTTATTACACACTTGACAAAAAAGAGTTGTGCCATCAGCTGTAAAATGTACACTTAACTGACACAGACTATTATATTATATTACTATTTAGGGTATAATAATTGTATATAGTATATATACGATGACATACAATATATCAATATCATATCAGTATATCACTATTATCGAACATATAGATTATATTATTAAATTATTTACGCCACTGCAACAAAAAATATCGAAAACTTACAAAAATGAATGGATATATTCTCTAATATTCTTTATTATATGACAAATTTTTTTATCCTGAAATATTCTCAAATATGCAAAAAAAAAACCATTTTCCAATTTCATGATTTGTAAAGATTTCGGACCTACGTTTGACTGGACATAGACTCAACAAAAATATGTAACAAAATATAATTCTGGCCCCTAGTTATAACGACACTGGTACATTATTATAGAGCAGAAGTCTACTATTATCACTAAATGGTGGCGCCTGGGTTACATACGACACACGGATCTGTCTTCATCGGCCCGCAGACAACGATAGTTTAAATCTTAAATACTTAATGCGTTATAATACGCACGGATGTTTTAAATAATGACGTAGCTATAATTACTTATTTTTGCATATCGTTAGGTGCAACTAACAGCAGTGATTTAAAAAATGAGATTTCGACCGGACTGTGATATTATAACAGTATAACATGTTAATTATGACGCACTTTAAACTGAGAAATTTTCAGATTCTTCACGTGGCCCCAATAATATATTAATTGGTGCACCCTGGTATAGAGTTTACAAATAAAGTGCAATAAGTATAAAATACTATGTTAGCTAAATTACCCAGTTTCATTTTCATACGGAACAGTTTATCGGGACTGACATTTTTAAAATCCCTTCTCAATGTACATCCAGAGTATTTTTCAAATGTCAAGTTACTATAGCGGTACTCTATTTTTAGTTTTTGAGATGTACTTATCAGTCATTTTTCACGGCACAGTCATTGTATTTCACGTATAGATTAATTTACATGTGTACTTCAATCGTTAAAGTTATATTAATTCGCCCGGGATGTAATTTACAATTTAAAATAATGTCAACCATATTATTTCGATATGTACAAAATATTTCAGATCGAAAAATGGCACAATGGTCATCATTAATGTAAATTATTTTCATTTATATTCATTTACACAGCATCTACCTAAAACCGTATATACACCATTTTAAACAGTATGAAATATTTAACATTAATACTTAACCAAAATGTGAAAAAAATTGTATATTCAGCTCAAGAATGTTTGAACCCATGAAAATGTGATTTCTTATATTTATGTGGGACAATGTCAATATTTAAATCAATGTACATTAAGGCGTGTCTTTAATTTTATAGGTTTATTAAATTATTCTATAGTTTATTTACCTGCATCTATTGTTGAGTCGTAAGAGGGTTATATTTTTATACTCCGTCGTTTTATTTATTTATGTATTGCTGTGAAATATTATCGCTTTATATCTGATTTACGCGACTTTGCCAGGTAAATGTTTAACTATGTTAGAATAAAGCAGTTATTTTACAGGCAATACGTGCATAATATTATTATTATTATTATTATTTTTTTTTTTTTTTTTACTATTATTTGTCTTGAACAATTGTCTGATTGATAAAGTTTTATTTTGTAATCGGGGCAAAATTTTAAGATATCCGTTTTCCTAATAATTGGTCATAAATGGCCATAGCATATTTATCTAATTGTGTGTACAAAATTGAATAAAATCAATTTTCGTAACATTTATTTGTAATTTTGATTAATGTTAAATGTATTTCATAGTACCTATTAATATGATAAATTTCAAAACCATGGGACTCATTAAGACCAAAATATAAGCGAGGGGCCCTGGATAAAATGTCCCATTTGTCCTCCCCAATTGTGGCAGTACTGGTGAAATATTATCTAAAAGGCCGAAAATGCCATAACAATTTTCCTGGCAATAGTGTTCGGTTTAAATATAGATTACTATAAGCTACTAATGGCCACATCGAAGTTTATTTTTATTTTTCAATTTCTCCGTGCTGCATCCGAATCGATTTATCGAACACTGCATCATTGGTAGGTATTTGCGTATAATTACCAAACAACATGTTGGACATGAACGAACAAACAAAAAAAATTATCATGAACTTTAATGATTTATTATTCATATTGTGTAAATACAACATGTATATTATATGTATATTAGACATATTATTATTATTTCAAAAACATCTAAAAACCATTTTTGATTGTGTTCGAACGAAATCGGCATTGAAGCATATTAAAACATAATTATCTCACGTATACACACAAATTATTCTCGAAAAAAAACTCGTTGCGAAACGGCTGCAGTGGGTTCTGTTTTAAGCTGTTCAATAAACAAACCATGTGTACGATTGGTCAGATATATGAGATATTCCGTTTTAAAAGTAATAGGTATATTGTTTATTTGTACTGGCTGTACGCGTCACTACTAACCCAAGAATTAATGAAGAAAATCATGTGAAACCCATTTCGTTGAACATACGAGTATATCGAAAATTATTCGCCAGATATAACTTATACTTACTGTAGGTTAATTAAGACTCATCGCTTTCGAATACTATTCAACGAATCCGCTATTGTACAAACTTAGTGTACCTATACACTGTGCGAGGTGTAATTTTGAATGTTTTGATAATAAAATGTGTAAATAAAACATATTATATGGGTACAAAATAAAACATACAGAATTTATATTTGTTTCAATGCAATGTTTGGGTGCAACTTTTATTGTTACACAATATCTGATTTTTGGCACACAAACCTTTTTTGCTGTGACACTTGGTTTCTCATGCGAAATTTATGAAACCTTTTCCGCTCACTGTGTATATGACTATATGTTTACGTGTGTGTTTTGTTCATTATACAACCTATAGATTTTTGCGCAGTCAATAATTGTGACTATGGCTTTGTTTCATTTAGGAGTATGTTTTAACACAATAGTTTAATCTCATAAAGATAATATATTATAACTACATCTGAACAGAATACTGTTTAAAAATTAACTTTTCGATGATTCGATTGAAACTTATCTCAAGCGTGTACAAAGTACTTAGTAGTTTTGAAAAAAAAAATGTAAATTAAATTGTACAATGAAAAAGTTATTAGAATTTTTTTTTTCTGCAGCTGTCTAAGGAGTAAGCTTTTTTTATCGAGTTTTGACATCCAAAAATACTGGAATCAAACGGTCAATACTTGCATGTGGGAAATATTTTTAATTTTAATTTTAGTCATTTTGTCACGACCAAACTATATCGTTTCAAGATTCAGAAAATATTTCATCAAACCATTCGTACGTTATTTAGAATGCGAGTAAAGTACTTAGGGTAGGTATATGTATGTTATACAGTTATTAAAATAAGTCTTATCTTTAAAAAAGCTAGGTTTTTATGTATTATACGACATAATATCATTATAACTCTACAAGCTTTTTGTCGGGCATTATCGCAACAACAATGGAAACTATACTTATATTGTAGTCCGCGCTCTTATGTACGGGAACGATTTGTGTGTTTTTAAATTTTTATACGAGTAAATGTTTCTGAATGCCGTCGGTAAGTACATTGAATAAAACATAAGAAACGTTAAATTACTGTTTACTCATAGAATCAATGGATTCCGGGCCGGTGATTTTGAAGTGCGATTTACAACTATAAACCAACTCTATAAATATTCCCAATCGGCATCAATTCATTATAATATACACGCATGGTTCCGAATTCCTCTTGATATTGTTCTGATGAGTGGATATAGTTGGAGCGGTCGCTTTTGTACACTAACATATAGCTATGCTGGTTGTAAAAATAATAGGGTTAGGGAAAATGTTGGGATCGGTTTATCGTAACTTCTTGGATTTCGAAAAATAAAACTGTTCAAATGTTGAATTACGAAAAAAACATAAATTATTATTATAGGTACCTATATTGAAATAGATCTATAACGTATCAAATCAAATCAAATACAATAAAATCTAAAATATCCTAACATAATATTAATCGAATACTATTAAAAAACGTATTATTATAAAAGATCAAGTCATATTATTTAAATTATTTAATGCGTGCATTAAATTTATCGTTTTTTATCATATTTTGATGACCAAAAAATACAAAATAAAAACAAAAAAAAATCAATACGTATCATAACACTTTAATAATTTATGTTACGTAATACGTCATTTATTTCATAAAGTTGTAACCAAATTCCTATAAAATCCCTTTCTACTCGGTTTTTCGGGGATTTTTATTTATTATTTTGACAGGTCCTTTTAAGCCCTGTGGTTTATCTTTTGAGGAAAAATATATCAGCACAAAACCCTAAGTACAATATTTAGTCGTATTAAAAAAGAACGGATCCGATGCGCTTTACTGCTATTTCAATTGAACGTTTATTACTATTTGCTTAATACTTGACGTCGGCGTCGGTAGCAAAAAAGCAGAGTTATAGTTATTAAAAAAATAAATAAAAATCAATATTCCCAAATTTTGTTTGTGCGAACAATTAATAAAACAATAAAATGAATAATAACTATACTCTCAACACATCGTAGTTTCCACCGCCTATTCGATTTCGTTAAAACAAAATAAACGGATCAGTTTATTTGAATTCTAAAGTAATTAATCCATTTAATTATTTATATGTGTGGGTGTGCATGTGTGCATTTCAGTCGCGCATCCCGGTATTCAGGTAATCTAAACAATTAACCGAATTTGAAAGCACTTGAAACTAATGGTTTGGCGACCGCAGAGGAATAAGCAACAATAATATATTACCTTCACGACTCGGGTATGATATCGTATGTAGGGTTCAGTTAAATTGCAAAAGGGCTAAGCATAATAATATCATAAAATATACGGTGGGAACTGATGCACCTAAATAGCTGCTTATACTTACACGTAGGTAATAATTGGTCATTTTAATATACCTGTATCATGAACCTAATTACATAGTTTTAAATTACATATTATACAATCTAATTGCGATTATTATTAATAATTGCGGTTTATACTCGTATTCTAACTAGTTGGCAGTAGGGAGAAATTATAGATTATCGTGTTTATCGTATATTATTTATCAAATGATTTGTTATTTCTCCGACAAACCCTATAGGCTTGTTACTTTTATAAGACGGTATGGCTTCCAAAACTTGTGCCACGTATAACCTTACTTAAACAGATCTTTTATAATTATTTGCTAACAAATTAGGAAATAATGGCAACTGCCCTCATAGCTGATCAATAGACACGGACATAAATGCCCTAAAAGTATCGAATGTTTTTCAACAAATGTAAAGGTCTAAGCATAAAATGCAAACATTCGTAGAATATGTAACATGTGATACGAACGACGGACCTGCAGTATTTCAGCCTTGTCTAATTTAAAACCAGAGTACCTACTTACCTGGATATTTTATAGTTTAAAATGAAAATGATTTATAGTACATAGTATTACGTTTATTTATTTCAATAAAATCAATTTTTTTTAATCGTAATACGGGAAAATAATTCAAAAATAAGTTTTTAAAAACATTAAAAATTCCTCAAAAAGTATAAAATCTGGTAAATGTACAAAAAATGCACCAAATAAAAATTGTAGTTACAACATGGAGTACTTGAAACACATTTGTAGCTTGGAAAGTATCGTACGAATGATGCAAATGCATGAAATCCTGGTCCTGTGAACCATGTGAAATTATATTGGCTACCTGGTTTTAAAAAGTCAATTTTTGATACGAATTAATATGTTGCACATTTTTCAATGCTGGTTGTAGTAATTATTTGCTAAAATGTTGCCAAATATTGGTTTTTGCAGTTTATTGTGCGACCAGCTAAGTCTGATTAGGGGGAGAGGGGAAGGTGGCTTTCTTTTCAGTCGTATCAGAATGATCGTATTGCTCATAATTCGTTCATATGATAAATTTTTAAAATCATCATGGCCCCATACACGTGCGCTACGATCAGGCTTGTGTAAATCTATAAAATAAATTTGCACGTAACGCGTGTACTATCGTAAATCTACATATTAAATGTTATTTGACCGATTTACCGTCATTACAACTACTGTGTTCAGTAAATATAATAGTGCATCTGTTTACAATTTACGGGCTCGTAAAGAATAAAAAATCGAATTCGTGGACTATAATAATAATATGCAAAACTGCAGTATGACATAATATTATATAGCTGTGTACATATACGCGTATTCAGTAAATTTAGTGTATTTTATGTCCGTATTTTCATTGCTGTGCGTATTATACACACTGTGTAAAGCTAAATATATTAATACTTGCCACTGAAGTGTTGATAATGGTATGCGCGTTTCCGAACGCATTATTAAAATAATAGTATTTTTATTTTTCACTATGTACGCTACGGGATAGCAGCTGAACTGCGCTTGAATGAATAAATATTATTACATTGGTTTTCAAACTGTTTGTATAAACTTGGCACACACTGCAGTGCTCTTTACAACATATCTTAAGCACTTATATTTTTTCGATTCAATATGATATACATAGATATGTACCAAAAAGGGTTAAAAAAAAATTGAACTTTTTCGTACCGTATATTATTTATTATGCGCAATCGATTTATAAAATTAATTGTACAACATTTATTTTCGTGTGAAACTACTGCAGACAGAATTTTGTACTCATAAGTCATAGTGTCAAATGGTTCTGGCTAGGTGTTGATAGATCACTCGGTCAGGAAATGTTATTTTGTACAATAAAGAGATAAACAACTATATTTGCGTACGCTTCTTACCTAAATAAAAAAAAAAACTTTTCTAAATACCTATACCTATATAACTTTTTTTTTAATTAAAAAAACATAAATAAAAGGGATTTTCAAAGCGTTTAATTATCTTGGCCCGACGCAATCTCTTGTACACACGTTCGCGAAGTCCCGTGATTGATTGAAACGATGATGGTCTATACACTATACGCTCTAGAGCACGGTCTATAAGAAGATTACCTTCCGAACCATGGTTCGGAATATTGATTGTATTATACTACCTGAGTCGACACGCAAGACATATAAATAAGTAAATCCATTTCGAACGGTACCGATAAAATGTCCCATAATAATAATATTTTTTTCCAGCGAAAACCTTATAACATAGTATTCGCTTCGAAATCGCACTTGCTCTGTCGGAACACAATATCATGTTATACTACGTGTACAACGATTCTGTTGATATCTATATAGTATGTATTAACTTACTAATATACATACTAAAATAAACTATATTATATATATATACTATGCACTTTAGGTAGCTATTTGATCAAAAACATCATAAAATGTACTATATGAACTTGCTATACAAGCGATTAAGTTATTAATATATATTTAAATCAATTTAAAATTTATAATATTTATGTATATTTAATATATTATATATTACCTTATATATATTGTTTGATTGTCTACAAATGTGCAATACTACTTATATTCTTTTAAATAGCATAAATAGCAATCGTATTTTTCAGTGGCGGCTCGTGGTAGTTTGATACGGGATTTTTTTTTTTTTTGAAGGGATAGTAGCCCCATACCCCCATTGACCTTTGATGAATATTGAATACTAAATCTACGATTGGCCACACGTGTACAATTTGACTTCGACACCATTGAGACTTTGACCAACAATAATACTTATAAGTTCTATTACTCATAAAATTATATATTTATTTACTAAGATATATTCATAAAAATAAATAACAATAGGTGCATTACTTTTTTTTATTTTATTTTATTACACGTCAATTTTACATACAAAATCCAGTCTTCTTTCTTTTATTTTAACAAATTTATCAATAATATAATAATTAATAATAGTAATATCGCATTGATATGGATAACAAAATATACTTCCAGTCATTACTGTCGGTCTGAATTTCTTTAGCTATTATTAGACGTAGTTATCGAACTCGCCGCGCGCCGCCGAAAATGTACGACGAGAATTATCGCACAGTTTAAGACGCGACCCGCAGCCCCCGTCATTGCAGTCCACAAATTGAACTTATAATATTTGTCTAGCTGTATATTATACAACAGCCGCGCACATATCGCCGCCGAAAATGTGCTACGAAAATTTTCGCACTATAATAATAATAGTCCCGCCGCAGCTCATATCAATATAATCATAATAATAAAATCCGTATATTTAGGTAAGATATACATGACCTAATTGTACATTTCGTAATTGTACGACAGAAATCATCGCACATCATAGCTTATACGGCTGCTGCCGACGCGTCGCGACGCCGCAGATAATATGATGTTTTATTTTCTATAAAAACCTGTTTTTATACGTGCGATTCACAACGTAGCACACTGCACACATCACGAAATATCAACAGACGCGTTGTTACTATACACACACATATTTATATATTATGTATGATACTATGATGTATATGAAATAATAAATTCTAATAATATTAAATATCAAATTAATTATATTATAGGTATTATACTATTATATTATTTCAATCACTGTCATTTAAGTAGGGGCTGCGATCGCACCATCGCACATAGGCACGAGCCGCCACTGGTATTTTTTCTACGTATTTGGATAGGCCATTATTTTTTTTGAAGAATTTTTGTGCAACAAGTTTTTTTCTATTTCGAAAAAAATTTACAACTTTGAGCAAGTCAAAATTTTAGTTAATGCAAAATTAATTTCCTCGTGATGTTCTAAGTATGATTCTAATCTCCAGGACTTAAAATACAGACCCGCGTGTGACATTTATGTGAATCGCTATGGTCATTACGACTGAATTTTTGAAGTGACATTAATCATATGGTTAGAACATCACGAGAAAAACGTTAAACGATTATAAGATAAATTTATTAAGTACATTTAATTTTGTATTTTATATTAATTATTCTGGTGGTTCCAAGTGAAAATTTCGTTCAAAACGAATTTCGCACTAGCTTAAATTTTGACTTACTCAAGTAGTCAAACTTATTGTCCAATCCATAAGTAGAAAAAAACTCGCTATACAAAAGAAAATGTTTTTAAAAAATAATTCATCCAAATATATAGAATAAAAGTAGAATTGCTATTTAAAAACATATAAGTTGTATTGCGCATGCGTGGACCAAAAGTGTTGAACATTTCAAGATAGAAGATAGTATACAAATTTATACTTCTTTATTCGCTACGTACTCTCCTCTCGAAAACCGGATTTCAATTAAAATCCATCCAGTCAAGATATTGAAAGATGTACATAGGAAAAAGTGATATACATATTAGCGTGCTCACACTGTATGTGTAACTTCATATAGTATTGCATGATAATTTATACACCAAAGGGTCGCCAGTACATCTCACACAAAAACCGCTGCAACGGATTAGCAAACATTCTTCCAAGGTCACCCTTTATGTTGCAAATGCTCTATTTGTTACCACTCGAACACGCAGTTGTCACTTGATTAAAACCCGACCCGTATAGATGTTTTATGGACTATTGTTTGATACGTCACAGTTTCCATCGGTGTTTGAACAATATATATACGTCACGGTGCCCGTATCCCACCACTTGATTTTTAAAATAAGACAAATTTAAGTTCCCAATACAAGATATTAGAACAGGTAAAAATTACCCATTGATCAGAATAACTAAAAAGTAAATACATTTCATCAAATTAAAACCAAATCAGGTCGGGATCCACTTATAATAATTACGTTGTGGCAGTATTGAACCATCTCAGGAACTATTCATCTTTTTTAACACAAAAACAATATGAACATAATTAATGTACCAATTATGTACACAGTGTATGCAATATGCATGGTGTTTTGAAAAATAGATCATCAGCTCAATAAATTAGAACCTGATCGATTATGAATTACGTATTAATACATATTATATATTATTATTGTGTCAAAATTATACGCATATAAAAACCTATAAATAACTATAATTATATTTATTGAAGTGTCGCGTTGTATACTTATGAAATGATTTATTTTTTTCCAGTATATGTGTCACAGTTGTAGTGTTAAACGTTCATTTCCGATCGCCGCAAACGCACAAAATGGCGCCTTGGGTGAAAAGAGTATTCATTCACATCCTGCCAAGGCTTTTGGTGATGCGAAGACCGCAGTATCAATTTGAACCGAACAAGTAATGAATAGTATATTATTATTACTATAGTGTTACTTTGCGAATTTCCCATGTGTGGTCTATAATAACTGTTAGTAGAACGTTACAATTATGACGTTGGTATTGGATTTCTTGGTTTCGCTAAAAATTAACGATACAGCTTTAACTAAACAAAGCTGATGTAAACTGTTATTATACTTTATACGTATATTATTACGTATATTATAATATATATGATATACGCTGTGTATATGTGTATATATAACTCACTATGACGGTTTTAATGAAAATTTGACCGCAACGAAATATATGCTTCATATACCGGATGTGGAACAAATAATAATAATAATAATAATAAAAATAATAGTAATAATAATATAGCAATCTATAATATACACCGTAGCATCATATAAATGTTTACCGACGAGATAAATAAAACCATAGTTATTGTGCTTCGTCGTCTACTTTTATAAGTATACTCATTTCACTGGTGCAAGTTTCAAATGAAATGGCCCATCGGAAGAGCTATGTATAAATATTATATTTACCTTCAAAGTATAATATACAAACATCATGAAAATATCATATTAATATACATGCGTATCCTGCTAAATAATATTAAAATATAGGTATATAAGTATTTTTCACTATAAAAGGTAGAGGTATATTGTTAACCGTCGTCGACCCTTACATTGTTTTATTTTATAACAATTGATACGAAAAGTTTATTACTCATTCGCGCTTTACGCATGGACGATGTATAGTAGTAAATATTTTTATACGGCTACGTGCAAAAATTTAAAAACGTACTTTATAGCACAATATCAGTAATAACATTATTTCATTAACATCGCAAAAGACAGACGATATAGAATAATGAAATTATTGCAAGAATAGAAATGATGATGTTTATTAATTTTTAAATGGATATTGCACTTAAAGCGATGCATAAAACAAAATATTCATAAATATATCAAATTACGTTTATTTTTCTATGATATTTTGGCAAAAAAAAATAAAAATTTTTTTTATATTTTGTGAATAGCGTTATTTTAGATTCTGAACGGAGTGATGAAATCTATTGGTTTTACAATGATGTGTGTGATTTTTTTTTTATGTCTGACACCCCCTTTTTTGGCAGTAAAAATGCTTCGATTTTCTTAAACAGCAACTTTCCTGAAATAAAAGTGAATTTAAATGGTACTCGGACAAGTCAAAAATCAAACTCTTACAATACTTTTTGAAAGCGTCTAAAAAACGATAAAAAAATTACGAAAAAATGGGAAATTTTACGCAAAATCACGTTTTGACAAAATACATTTTTTAAATGCTCTAACTCAAAAACGAAAAACTGCAAACATTTTTTTTCAACAATTTTTCCAATTACAATGCAATTTTCGAAAGTATTTACCTAAAATATGATGAAGAAATAAACACGTTCTGTCTGCAACTATATTTCTGCATTTTATGGTAGGCCAAATTCTCCTCGGAATCCATTGTTTTTCGGATGAAACACGAACATAGTCAAGTCACTTACCACCGAAGCAAAACAGGCGAAACATGCATTCGATATATTGTTATTTCTTAGTGATATGTTTTCTTCTACTTTCAGACGGATTATTATTTCAAGCACGGCATTTCTTGAGAGTCGTTAATGAATAATTTAAAACTCTCTATATTATTTTTATATTACTATCTTAAAACCCGCATGGTAAAAAGTGAACTGGCTTGCCTACGCGATGGGCGATTGTATGTCGGTTCGGCGGTACGCACCAAAAACTAAAATAATATTAACTTCTTCATCTTAAGAACGTAATTTGATTGTTTACTATATGCCATCCATACAAGCTATAAACGTTTTTCCCGTTCAATTTCACGTAACATCGATACCCGACATTGAACGACTAAATGTAGTTTAGTACGCGCGCATAGCGTGCGTTTGAAGTTTAGCACCTTTACTACGGCGGTTGAACGCGGCGAACCAGAAAAATGTTCAAACGTCCCGCATATTTTTACTTCTCCACTGCGTTCCATTAAACACATAGCCGTTAAATTGTTTGTTCGACGGTCGGGCGTAATATATCGAGACGTCGAAATGTACGGGAAAATATCCAGCGTTACGATTTTTACGAAAAAAAAATGTACACCACAGAACCACTAAACTATACATAAAATTTGAGCGTTTAAAAATTAATTTTCTTTATGTTTTTCGTACACAGTAGATACGGTTATGGTTTTTAGCGTCTTGAAGAGGGGGGGAGGGAAACATTAAACGTCTTGAAACTATAAGAATATCGTTTATATTATGTTAGAAGAACTTGTAAAGAAGCAAATATGATTTCTAAAATCGATGTATATTGTTTTTGGACAAAAACATTTTTCGTCTTACAAAATATAATAACAATAATACGTGTAAACGTTTATTTTTGGACGAGTTTATAGCAAACAAGAAATGTTATGAAAATTGTGTGTGTTTTTGCTATGGATATTATTACAATCATTCACAATCATATTTATAATATTGATTGGACAATTTCGTTTCCATGTAACATGTCTTGGTGTACATAATATTCGTTCGCAATGAATACTATATCGATGTATCTGTTTCAACGATGCGATTAAGAAATAAACTTCTATAGATCCTTCGTGAAATCTTACTCGGACGTTAATCGTTATTATATTAATCCTGACTGCTGCCGTTGTATCGACGTAGCCCCAAAAAAATAAAATAAAATTCAAAACAATATTGAATAATTAATCAAATTCAAGAATATTTTACTTACCAACGGAAAAGATAAGAAATAATTTTTCATTATTCATGTTTAATTTTAAATTGTGTTCGTGGAAATAAAGTAATTATTGAATCACAAAAACTCGTTAATATACTATAATATACATACGTGATTGTCTACATATCAACAGTATAGGCTATTTTTAGTAAGTTCCAACCAGTTATATTGTTATAGTTGTAGTTTACTACCAAATATCAATCAGCTTCGCTATTATTTCACAGGACTACCAGTTATTCGTATATACGTAACGTATCGTCCAATTCTATGATTTTCAAAATAAATATACCCAAAGTAGTCTATATATATATATAAAGTTAGGAAATTATTGAAAAATGATATATTATACTTATGGTTTTAGATTCTGAACGGAGAGATGGAATCTATTGGTTTTACAATGATGTGTGTTTTTTTTTATTTTTTTTTTTTTTGTGTCTGAGGACACGATTTTTGGTAGTAAAAATGCTTCGATTTTCTTAAACAGCAACTTATCTGATAAGAAAGTGAATGTAGATGGTACTTGAGCAAGTCAAAAATCCAACTTTTTCAATACTTTTTTAAAAAATCGAAAAAAACGATAAAAAAATTACGAAAAAACGGGAAATTTTACGCAAAATCATGTTTTTACAAAATACATTTTTTTAAAATGCTCTAACTCAATAACGAAAAACGGCAATAACTT
>JAIPRK010000095.1:225907-300027 GCA_025469195.1 Chaitophorus viminalis | reverse complement strand
TTGCAACTAAAAAATATCGGAGATGGTTTCACTCAAATTTTTTTATAAGCCCATAAAGTTCAAATTTGTATAAAATATGTTAAAATCGCAATAATTTGCAAGTTATTTTGTAGTTGAAAATTCATAACATTTTTTTGTTTATACTTAAGGTTCAACATTTTAACACTAGGTTGTCCATAAGCTAATCTTCAAAAATATATAAAAAAAATTTCTACCGGACTTAAAAGAAAAATTTTTAAGACTGTTTGAAATCTAAATTTGTACGAAATCGCATTATAATTCAATTTAAATATAAAATACTATATTATTATATACACATTATAGACAAACATATTAACTCCGTTCAGAATCGTTATTCGTATACAATCATTGCATTCAAATTTAACAAATCCATTGTAATAATGACCTATCCTATAAACCAGGTACACTCCACCCCCAACTGTACAGCAAAGCGAGGCCCACCCGTTCTTTTTTACACTCAAAAAGTGCATCGACAATTTTATTGAAACGCATTATTTATTTATTTTTTTTTTTGTTATATTACATTCAGTGTTTCCGTGACGACCGATCTGATCATGGTGATGGAAATAAAACGCCTAGTATACACGTTAAAATTAAAATGGGTGCGTGTACATAGAAGGTTACAATTTGTTTTTTTTCTATTGATTCTTTATAGTTTTACAGTCTATTTCTACATATATTTCAAAGCTATAAACGTAAATCATAAAGTGTATCGTAGACATTTTTATCAAATATTCCAATTTTGTGATTTAGTTTAAAGCTTAAATTATTATTGTCATTAATACCTACCGTTAATTTCCGTATATCAACGACACGCGTTGACCTTTCAATGGGATTTTGGAATGAAAACATATTATAATGTATACAAACGTACTTCGGAGGAAGCTTGGGAACTTTATACTTGACTTATTTTTTTTTTTAGGAACAACTATTGTCAAAGTGTACTTTAAATGATTGCTTTTTCTCCCTTCAGTTATTGATTTTCATTGTACCAGCGTTGGATACCGACATTATCTAACCGATTACACATATTTATTTTCTACGTGGCGTTGTAAATTATAATTGTACCGGATGACTTTAACTTGTTAATTTATAAAAAATGTTTATCTATTATGGTTTTAATTTTTAATTTTAAAATAGTCAGCTCTGGGTACGAAAGAGCGTGGTTTCGTGTGTGTGTGTTTTAACGTTATAATCGGAAGTTTTCAGGTATTCATCAATCGCAGCACAACTTTTGATTTAAAAAGTGTCTGAATGAAATATTTTATCACGACTTTCTTGATGGTCCAATGCGTTTTTACGAAGATATATATTTTTATTAAACAATATCGAAATTTACCTGCCCAAATATTGTATTATAAAAAAGATTGGAAATCAAAGTGAGACAACTATACTGTGAGTCGGGTGACGTTCGGTAGACAATATAAGTTTATTTTCGCTTTTATATTGTCTCGCGCTTAACTGTTGACAATAGGCGATGAATGGGTCCTTCAGTGGAAAATGACAAAACGTGATATCCGCATCGAAACAATATCACGCATCCTTTGGCCTTTGGAATATGATAATTTCACTTTTAGACGTTTGGTTCGAGTGAAATCCTAGGTACGTCCGTTATTTTTATGACATACGAGTTTATTATATACTTTCAGAAGGATCGTAATATCATACTTGCACAACGCGTAGGTATACAAATATTTTTCCTTTTTTGGTATTTTCTCGAGGAATGAATTTATGAATATAGGTTTTTTTTTCTGAGAATAAATACCTGGAGAAATAAAAGTGGGCAAAGTGTTAGGTATACTTGTACTTGTACATATTATTATTCGTAAATATTGTAGCTTTTTTAACTATTATAGTATGATTTTTCAAATCAAACTTCCTTTAATTTATTAAGAGCAGTTTTGGTGGTTTTTCAGTCACCAATTTATAAGGCTCGACACAGCACAGTGAAACTCTTATTCTTCACCAAATAATTATTAACGTTTTCAACCATTATATATTTGATTACATTATTACAATCAATTAGCTTATAGATATTTCATTCGAAAAACACATTGATAAAATATACATCATTTCTATTATATAATACGTTCATATAATAATTAGTTTGCATTTTATAACAAAGACATTGACTATATAATTTGATAACATTTTTAAAAATGACTTAAATAACTAATAACAACACATTAACTATAACCACAAACGGTTGGATATAATTCTTAACTCAGAGACAACATTTTATAATATTTTATATTTATGACCACATACAAATAAAATATAATATATACAATTTCAAAAACTCTACCTCGAAAAACTATTTTTAATGATTTAGTTGAATAAATTACAAAAAAGAGTAAATGTTAGTGATGATATATTTATTAGGGGCCTATTCCATTGTATATTTTATTATATTGTATATAATTTTTTTTTTTTTTACCACGCACCTCATGTCGAACATGTGTGGTGTATACTGTATATTTAGGTACTACTAGTACTAGTACTTTTTTTTAAAAAATAAAGCGTTTGTGGAGTATTTAAAATCTATACAGTGTAGACAATATAGGTAATAATTTAATAAATATTTAAAATAGGGAAATTGACATGAAAGAGACTTGCAAGTCGCAGTCGAAACACTTAACCTTTAACATTGAGTAAATTAGGTTTGAATTATTTTACATTTTTGTAAAAAAATAACTTAATATACATCAAGTTGTTTGTCTTACATACTATAAATATAAGTAGCTCTCTATACCTGTTTTTATTATTTTTTGTCTTTTAACCGAGTTATCCGTAAGTGTTTCAACACTAATTGTGATATAAAGCAGTTTTTGTTTGCTAGAAATTTGTTGTATAAAGAATAGTAGCTGTTTCTTGAATGAATTTAATTTGTAAGTCATCATAGATGAGTTTGTTTGTAACGTATCAAAGTGGTTTTGCGAATGTACAGACAATATAACGCGCAGTAAGTCGATTGGACGATATAACAATTAATTTCCAATAGATCGCACACGACAGGATAATATTATATCAACGTTCATTGGTATTATAAACATGTCGCAAAGAGTTACTGTTGTATCAATGATAAAAAAAAAAAAAAAAATACGAATATTTGCTTTTGTGCAGGTTCAACGCTGGTTCAATAATGTTGAAGGGCCGAGACATACATCCGTGTTTCTTCCAGGCAGGCTGCGGGTACGACAGCACAGAATCCGGCAAAGATAAAGGCCGCCAGCAAACAGATGACAGCAGCGTGTCGAAAGGCACTAGAGAAACGTCCAAAGAAGACTTATCCAGGTCAGAAGCGCCCGTATATGATACGTATTCACGCGCGTGTAACACCCCGGGCGTCGAATTGTCCAATCCGTGAAATGGAAGTTTTCGTTTTAAGCTTTATTTTGTTATGTTTTCCTTCTATTTCGTTATTTTATCATTACCGTGAAACGAGAAATAGTGAATACGCACGCGTTGAACGGTACAATAATATATTTATATATAAATGTATACATATGGTGCACTGCAAGTATACCGATATGTACGATTGGTATTCGTTTAGTCCATTTCACGAAACGGATAAACCCGTAAATATATATAATGTTGTATTGCCGTTTATCCGCAGGCAGTTTTCAGCAATAATATTGTGAGGAAATCGTCCGTCTAGGACGTTTCAAATCGGTTTTCGGGAGTTAAGTAAAATCAAAAACACTATCGCGATACCAACTATACAACACTCGCACTATATGCGTTAAAGTTTTATACGACGTTTTTTTCAGTCGATATCGCTAAAGAAAATCTATATTGTATTCGTTGTGTTGTCATCACGATAGCCTATCGTACGGTGCGTTTTGGAAAAAAAAAAATAACCGCGCTGAAATAAACAATGAACAATATATTGTTATAGCCACACAGCTCATAGTATTGCGCCAATGTATTCCCGGAAAATTTGAAAAATTGGTTGGCCGAATTTACGCATACATACACATAATATAGCCTCCAGACTTTCTCCAATCAATAATTCAGGAACAATATTGTCATCGATGTAATCATAGGCTTTTAATATTGTTCACGCGATATTTCCAAATCGTATATACGCTACAATTATATATTACATGCTGTTCTCTGTTCATCTGAAATCGATTGGTGCAAGTGTAATCTATGGCCGTTTCTCCGAGAGAACAATAATTTACATCGTGACAACACTTTTACCGGCCCATTTTCAAAACAAAAGCAAACATTTACTCTCCTTCTCTCTCTAAACTATTCCAACAGACGCATCGAATGTACTTGGTAGATTTGAAAAGGGCTTTTTATCAATTTTCTTGCACAACGTGAGATAAGAAAACTGCATGAATAAATGAAAAGAGAAAATAAAAACACAAGGTTTTTGATTCCGGAGTACTGATTTTAATTTCTCCTAGCAGACCATGCAAACAGCGAGACAAACGAAAAAAATCGATGAAATAAAAACTTTAATGGCTGGTGTACAAACCCGTAGTTATTGTAGTCGTACAAAAATACAAAGTTTTACACTGCAGCAGTGAAACAAAAGATAAATAAATAAAACTAAACCGTTTTATTCGCGAGGATCTGTACCTATATTATGACGCTATAAACGGGTGCAATAGTGAAAATATCACGTCATTTTTTATACGGCTACTGATTAAAATAAAACGTTTTAACTATCGAGACGGAATGGTGCGAATCCATTGCTTTTTCAAAATAAATTTCTAGAGATTATTGCAACGTGTTAATTCTCCATGCTTACATAATAATACACGGGTATTTCATTCATCGTCGTCGGTATTTCCGATGTCATTATTAATATCTATAATATATTTCGACATGAGCAATGAATAAGACTGTAACTTATTTTTACCAAAATTGCAGCTAGATCTATACCTAAGGATTAACAATTTTAAGTACATACGACAATGTAGTTATGTATGTAACTAAATCAATTGTATTGAATATTTTACAAAATATTTTCTTTACATTAAAATCATAAAAACTATTATTGAACGACTACATTTGAGTGTATTATTAGGATTGTTGGACTAAATAATATAACTACCTTTTTTACAGAAATTCCAATAAGAAAATGTAACCAAATCATTTTATTTCCGTTTTATATTGAAATTTCGATATTGTTGTGATGACAATAACAAATCAACAATACCGCAGTTATGATTACAATACAAACATAATATATATATATATATATATATATATATATAATATAATAGTATAAGATAAACTCAAAATTAAATTTCTTGGGTTACTGCAGCTTTATTCGTTGCGCAGAACGAATCACGTATATACGTGCGAGTTTTTAATAATGCGTGGTTCTCCGAGCAAAATACAAAACGTGGCCGGTGAAAACCTCAAAACAATTCGTCAGAACCACCGCAGTTGCCTTAGCAAAACGGATGTTCGTATTTTAATACCGTGTTATGTATTATACTACTAAACGAATCGCTAGTCATTGTAGCATAGTCGGTTGGAATCTTTAAAAGACAATATTATTAAAAGTTATCATATTATATCCAATCTTTATAGACCTAGGTCTATGAAGATTTTACTCTAGTGTGAAAAAGGTTACCTCTTGAACGTGTAATATAATCCATACTCATATATAACCACGTTTTTCGGCCGACATCTGGGCCGTCGTCGTCGGGTCGCTTTGAAAATTAGACAGATGCACTGTTTTGCGGTCTACTTTAGACAACGCTGATAAAAAGCCGGTCTTTTCCTCCGCTCTTATACAGGATTACAATTCCGGACGTGCGTGCGTAGGTATATATTGTGTTACTCTTCAAACGTGTCATTCGGAAATGTCTTTTTCTCCGACATTCCCACTGTTATGCGCAAAAGACGTTCGCAGTGTGATCGAGGCTTAATAATGTACACACTTGAATATAATATATAAATATATATATACTATACGAAACTTGATCGCTTAGATGCGTGGAGTACACTTCCGTTCGAGCTTTTGTTATTGACTTATTTACTTGGAGTCCTTATATTATAATATCGTCCCGGGGGCATCGTCCATGAAAATTTCAAAATTTCAAAATTCAAATTCATCGTTAAACAATAAACATAATAATGTACAGATTAATTTAATCTACGCTCTTGTAACATAGCTACGCTTCCGGTGTCAAAGTAATTTAATTGCGGAAACGATTTTCGTGTATATTATCCCGCCGTTATACGTTACATCGACGAGGATAGTAATAATTCCACTTGGTGTGCTCCGTTTCCCGTATTGTAGGAAACGAACTGTATAATATAATAATATGTACATCGGATCGTATTCGCTGAAAAAAAATTACGTAGTATCGACCCGAACGAGATCATTGTGCGTGTAGTGCGATAATTTTTGGGTTTTTTTTTCTGTTTTCCTGTTTTCCGTCCCTCTCATCTGACGAATGCAGTGACGGCGAGGGAGGCAGCTGCCGAGTACATGGCCAGCCGCATAGCCTGATTTCCGACGAGATGTCCGTCACGGAGATGACGACGGACTGCAGCAAGAGCTCGATTCTGCTGAGGAGCCCGGGATTCTTGCACTCGTCTTGTCCGCCGGCCATGCACAAGTCGTGTTTCTGCGTCCGGTTCATAGCGGAACACACGAAAATAACGGACGACGCGACCAAAGTGAGTATACCGCGCTTTCATTCATATAGTTATCATTTATATCATGTAGTAATCGTGTAGTATATTATTTTTTTTTTTTTGTAGAAAAATCAACATATATGTAGTATTTACAAATTAGATATATGAATAAATTGCAATTTTCATTGATTTACCTACGATTGTTATTCGGTTATTAAATTGCGATCCCCGCTACTGCGAAACGTTCAACGACTCTGCCGGTTCGTGGGATTATGCACATTATTGCGGGAGCCGGTTAGAGTAACTATATTTTTTTCTCGAACATAAAATATACCACGCATTTTTTCCTCACACATCGTGCACACGCATCCGTTTTAATATGATGGTATAGCATTATTTTCATAATGCGGATAGTGTGGAAAAAGTTTGAACATCTTTAATATGTAGAGCAGATCACGACATCATAATATAATATTATAATAATACGCCTTAAGGGGATTGTAATCCATGATCTTCTGTCTTTGTCTATCACACGCGCAACATAGGAATTTAGACGTTTTCTGTTTCCAACGTACCGATCGATTAATTAATGCGATAAGAATTTTGAAAATTTATTTGAATTCGTCATTGAGTCTACTTTAGATCGACTTTTCCACTTTTTTAATTTTTGTACTCAACATCCCCAAAAATTAACTTTTGTTAATTTTTGTGTTTCCAATTCGTTTAATTCTATTTTTTGAAATTTTTGGGGACAAAATCAAAAAAGTGGGAAAGTCGATCTCATGACTCAGCGATGAACTCAAATCATTTTTCAATATTCTTATCACATTAATTGATCGATCGGTACGTTGAAAATAGAAAACGTCTAAATTCCTATGTTTTGCGTGTGATAGACAACGACGAAAAATCATTGTTTACAATCCCCTTAACGTACCGTATAATAGGCAATGATAATGTGATAATGCGAGATAAAAAAAATAAAACACTCGGTGAAGTATATCTAAAAATTCAATCGTTAAAATAACATTTGATCGATTTGGTGTTGTAAAATGAATACTGTGTAATGCGTGATTCTATTAGATACATTATACACTTGGATATTTTGTATAAGATGTGGGTGTTATATCCAATTTTTAGTTTAATAACCATGGTGGTCCACAATATTGCCAAAGACTGGATACGTTCACTTTTAGCATGTCTGTTGTGGCACTTTATTACCAAGTAGAGACGATGTTAAGTTACTTCACAGAACAATCCTGAATCTGTCCAAATGTGAGTTCTGTAAACTGCGACGAAAGTTCACAAAACGAGAGGACAAGAGGAATATATGGAGAACATATTCTCATTGGGTTTCCTATATAGATATTTGGATGAAAATTAAATTACATATTATCTATTTAAATATTCTATAGTATACTCGGTCGTCTACACCGTTTTTTGTGTTATTAATCGACCACGATTGGTTCGGTAAATTATTTTAATATCTAAATTGTTCTAAGGCGGTTTTATTAGAGGGTATTTCAATAATACAATTTATCCGTGTTTGTACAATACGTCCCATACTCTCCGTACGCTTTTCGTTCTTCGATCATTAGTCTAACGTGTAATGTTATATTTTATTTTTGCTCCGATTTAGTTCGGAAAAAAAAACAAACTCATATCGAAAACCATGCTAAAAACACCACACACATACACATACTCAATCGCTCATATACAGTTTTCTCAGCGCTGCTTGCCCACCCGCTCACGTATTTGGATATAATGTAGAATCGACACGTATGTTTCTGAACGCTTCACGCCAAAACAATAACTACAAAACATTGTATAATGTGCTAAGCCTTGTATTGTATATAGAGGCGCGAGGGGACACGGTAGACATAGGAAGGGATCCCCTCCGAAGTTATATACTTACATGTTATATACCTATATATTATATATTCCACTGATGAACCATACGAAATTACGCGTACTTTAACTATATGACGTAGGTATACTATGTAAAATCCGACAAACTTTGTTCTGTTGATAGGTATAATTAATCATCGATTCGCAAATTCGAGCCACCACCGTGAAGATAATATACATTATAATATATCATTATTATCATTATATCGTGTTGTATTGTGTTATTGTTGTTATTATTATTATCAATATTTTCCTCGTCACTGTATTCTGCGCGCCCCAAGCCCGTGCTGATTATTGCTATAATAATAATAATAATACATTGATACATTAATACATGATTAACCGTTTATATCTGTTCAGGTGAAAGAAGATTGGAAGTACGTCGCCATGGTTTTAGACAGGCTTTTTCTGTGGATATTCACCTTGGCCGTATTCGCAGGCACCGCGGGTATTATCTTACAAGCACCCACGCTGTACGACGATCGGATACCGATTGACAAAAAGTTCAGCGAATATCAGACGTGAGTGTACCTTGTATTAAAATGTTTAACAAAATATCTTGTACCTGTACCTGTCTATCGTCGTGCGTCGTTTGTTTCCCGTAGTGTTATATTTACTACTTTATACAACATTATAAAACGGTTTCGAGATTGTCAACGTTCATTTTACCAATATACTATTTCAAATCATATGCGATTGTAAAGATATCACATCCTTTTTGTAAATATCGAGTAGCAATTTTATTATACATCTAAATCCCATGCATTCGTTCAGGTTTATTCAATAATTAAAAATTATAAACCCATTTTTGCTATTCGATCGTTTTCTATTGGGAGCGATCGTTTTCATCAATGTATTCACTGATTTAAATAATTAATCGTTACGAAAGTTTTTTTTTTAATAATTTTATTTAATTTTGAATATTCTAATTTTCATCGGGAATCCATTCGTTGAACAAAATTATAATAATAGTATAGATTTTTATTTATCAATTTTTTTTTGTGTGTTAATTGCCCTGCTTATATTATAATTGGTTCCAAGTTTTGACATGCGGAATGTAAAATTATTTCACTATCAAGATAAAAAAAGACTTTTTAAATTAATTTAATACTCAGATAAATTCGTTGAGTTCCAATTTCAAATTACTAGTGTGTCTACCAAAATACCACTGTTTAAGGGAGAGAAAACGCATAAAGCTTCATCGTTAATTCATGTAAATCGATTAAATTGGAAAAATCAAAATTTTTACAAAATCATTACGGGATATTTCGGGAACATAAAATCGGAAAACTCGGATAATCTTATCGGTTTTGGGTAGAACTTAATGTATAATACTTATTAATCCGCTGACAAAACTGACAAATCAAATAATAATAAAATGTGACAAAAACATTTGATTGGATTATTTGAAAATATTTAATTGCAGAGCGCCTAGCATAAGGAAGAAACTGAAGATAGGCCGCTATTGAAATAAAGTATTTGACAGTATGATATACGTCGTATTATTATATTGTATTTCTTCATCACTTTTCCAAAGTAAATTATCGCAACACACATACACACAACCAAATAACTTGATTTCACCGTCAATTTTTTTTTTCAATTTTAATTAAATATTTAGCTAAATGTTCACGTTAATTCCTGTAGACACTGTATTGCAATCGGTCACTCTCAATAATAATATAATATGTTTATAATTTTTTTTTTCCAACACAATATAATTTTTATTGCACAACATTCTTACATTGTCTATAATAATACGTGTGTACGTAGATTCAATTTGATGTCGTTAAGTTTTATAAAACAATGTTGTAATATTAAGGCTGGACATTAATGTGAAATTAAAAATTTAGAGAGAAGATAAAAAGTTACTGAACGAGCTAATACATTTTTAAATACATTTTTTTTAAATAACTTCTAATTTAACGAATACAATTTTTTTTTTTTATGATATACAATTACTAATCAGTTAATTAACATTATAATCTCGTGAAGTTGATATTATTTCTAATTTAAGTTTTTAATGAAAATATTTAGAATTACAAACGTGGAAATGTTAAATTCACTATTCTTGTTTTCCAATTTAAATAAATACCATAATATTATAAATTTCAAAAAAAAGGAAACTTCTTTTTAACAAAACTAAGTTAGCTCTAACAAGATTATAGAAAAAATAATTATGCAGTTTTTAAACGTATTATTATACTAAAATATTGTATAAAATATCCCAAGAATAGAATTTTTCGATTAATTCGCGAAAACGTCATTATTTAATTAATTTCACTAATATTCATCCTGTTTGATTTTCCATTGCTTGAAAAAATAATGACATTTTTTATATAGGTACACAAAATATTTCTTTACATCTTTTTCATTTTTTTTTTCCTTTTCATATTATTATTATTATTATTTTATTATTAACCATCGTGAAAACGAGGTTTATCATGAATTAAAAAAAATCACCGTGGAGGAATGCATAGAATTTGACATGGTAGACGTCACATATTTAAACAAGACTACGTTTCAAAAATATCTTATGAATGTAAAAATAAAAACTGTGATTCGGTCGATCGCAAAAAAAAAAAATCCCAATTATATATTTATAATCAAACGGTTAAAATAGAACCGAGTCGTACGATATTACTCGTAAAATCCGTCTATGGACGACTCAAGTAATACAGGCTTGTATCAGTACGCTGTTCAAAATATTCGGTCTATACTTTTAGGGCATCACAAAAAGATCGAAACAGATGTTGTTTTGAAAACGAGTGACTAATTTTATTTGGGTTTTCTCGTGTTTGAGTTTGTCGACTTGGAAACCTACACCATAATATGGTGCATCGAAATCAACCGTTATCTCTCGCCACCATTCAAAATAGTGTTCTCGCAAACGATGAATTACGATTCGATAATCATAAGCGTGCTCATATCGAGTATATTATGTATTATTATCAATGAACGTTGAATGCGTAGCTGAAAGCATACAATGTTTGACTCGCGAAGCTGATAACAATTTTATATAATATCATAATACCTATCGCGATGCTGCGAGAAAAAAAAATGGAAAATAAAATAGTATATTGTACTCTGTTCCGGAATCGATTCAGTTATTTCACGATGCGATATCTATAACAACCCCGTCGAGAACGACAGAAACGGTAAAACTTTAAACGAAACGTGACGACGTTTCACGAAAACTTAAATTGTCGCTAGAGTATTATCATGATAGTAATACATTATAGTGTAGATAAAAGCATTACGCGGCGTCGTCGGACCTGTGATTAGAATAATATCGTTATTTTCAGACACCTGCCGGCGGCGGTAGCGGTGACGGCGGTGAAACAATCGATCCGCGTTAAAAAAATAACAATAATTACCTCCCAACGTCGTAATAACATTATTATAACATAAAATAATATCATCACAACAATCGTTTTACGGTTTCCTTTTTTATTTCGATCGGACACTGACGTCTTTGCGCTTACAAATCGTTTAACATCATTTGGATTTATTCATTGATAATAATATGTATATCCATGGTTAAAAAATAATTTATAAATAATTTAACATAAATACGAATCGCATACAAATAATGTATGAGTATAACAACACGAAAATATGTATAATAATTCATCAATACCTATGCTAAAATTAATTGAGAAAAAAATATAAATATAATCAAAGGTTCATTTTTTGAGTGATTTGAGTTAAACCTAACCTAACCTGTGTAGGAACGTCAACTGAGAAGGATTTCCATTAAGTCTTTATAGGAACTAAGAACATATATTTACGTTAATAAGTGCTAAAATATGGGGGGTGAGTTAACAATACCTGAAATGAGTTTATTGAGAAACGAATGATTGTGCGCTTGCAGTCTATAGTCAGCTGCGAAAAGGATAACTTAAGACTATGGAGACGACATTTATTCTCATAATAATAATGTACGCGTGTAAGGAGCCGGTCTGTTCGACTCCAGTGGTCCAAATATTTTATATTTCGCACGTATTCTTGACAATATGCCACATTAATACAACTAATATGTACGCACTACGTATTTTGGTTGTTCGTAGATGATTACCAAGGCTCGGATTATATAGAGTTTGCTGATCATTACGGAATAATATGTACCTACTGATCAAAATAACAGAGTAAGCTCCACATTAATTGTTTTACGTAACTAGGATTTTATAATATTATATTATATTTTATAATTTTAGTTTTTTTAGTACTATACATTCACAGTTTATAAATGCTATTTTTCGCTTAAAATTTACATTAATCTTGATTTATTTTTTTAAATGATTATTTTTTATTTCATTTTTTAGTATTTTTCACAAATCTCATTATTTAAATTAACAACTATAGAAAACTGACTAGAATAGAAAAGTATACTCGTATTTTGTAAATATATTTATATATATAAATTTGTTAATTCATAATGATTAATAATTATTTCACAAAAATATGAATTTTCTAAGGTATATTGCAATTTGAAAAATGTTTAAATAAATTGTTTTTTTTTCCGTTTTTTATTAATACTTTTAGTGCTTATTTTTAGATTTTTATGGGTTATAGTGTAGCAGCGCATATTTTATTATACATTTTTAGTGCTGTAAAATCCGAGCCCTGGTGATTAAACTGTTCACATTGTTTTGCCGCAACACACATCACTGTTTGTGTGCAATCTGTGTTGTCTACAGGATTTACATTATAATATATGCATGATGGTTATATGTTGTTACAGGTACACATCATACAGTTTGTCGCAACGTAAAGCCACCTAAACACCAGATGACGTCATTGTTGTTGCAGTTGCTGTTGCAGTGGTTGTATAATAATTATAATAACAATAATAATAATAATAATAATAATGATAATTTTATGATCTTAGCCAAAATATTATTTTGTACGGTTCAATTGTGTTATATACCTAATAAGTCAAGTTATATTATTATGATGTGTACTGATGATAACGATTTCAATGATACCCAGTAACAGAGTAAATCACAAAACAACAATAACAATAACCATAATAATAATGATAGTAATTCTCTGGACGTTGTGTTATACACCTTTATATACATAATAATATTATTATATTATATCTTCGTGTGCCCGTCGTTGTCCCGTCCAAAAATTTTAATATATTGTAAGCAATGCACATATAACGTTACCGAATTTTATGCATATGTACAGAAAGGTTGAATAATTATATTATTATCGACAGTGTGTAAATAATAATATGTTACGCCTTTGAGTGTATACAAAGTGTTTTGGTAATTTTTCTAACGGGGTGATGGAAAGGTTACGTGAAATTAAATCACTTAATTAGTGGGTGATAATCTTCGCGGGACACTCCACGCTCACATGTACGAGAAATATAATGCGTGCGTGTATTCGAATTGTAATTAGTATAATAATATATTATATATGGCAGATGGAAATTAGAATATCTGGGTCACATAATGAAGAATTACAAAAGCTGGATATGGATTGCTGTAACTTATACTTAAAGTAAAAGTAGAGTGCAAGAAAAGTGTTGAGAAACGAAGGATGTCTTGGATAAAAAAAAACTCCGGGACTGATTTAATACAACAGCAATTGGTCTATTTCGATCATTGTTAGAAATATGAGCAATATTCAATATGGTTTCCAACATCCGAACCAGACAGGAACTTCTAGGAGAAAATATAGCAAGGGTGACAAACTGGCAAACATAAATATGTTCGCGAGTTACATAGATAAATACAATAATTATATCAATAGCCAAAATGTTTATATATTATCATTTTTACAATTTCATTCAAGCAATAGAGAATACTTATGGTGTAGCCGATAAACATATTAAATTACATATTTTTTCAGTATATCTAGTTTTGATTAGATTTCAAAAATATCCAACAACGTCTAATAAATTATATTGCAATTAAAATAAAAATAGTGGATTGAAAAATGCTGTTGTAAATACCTTCATTTTTTAAAAATACATTTGTAACATTTGACGATTGTATTACTACTTTTTCAAATCCTAAAAGAGCGGTAAAACGTAATATTTATAAGACTCATTGATATAAAGTTCAGCTGCCTATTAGACTCAATACTGCCTGAAACGGTCAGAACGTATTCAAATACATTTAAAATATTCGGTTATAAAGTTCAAATTTCATAAGAAAAATTATAGAAAATAAATATTTGTGTTGGATACTATTTATTGCTGGTTTGTAATCATGCCATCAACTATAAATATATAACAAATTTTATCACATTTCAAATGTATCGCAATGACGATACAATAATCGTTGCAATTGACAATATCAATATATTATAATCGTTCTTCAATGTACAATTTAATAAATCTAAATCAGAAACTAAAATCACGAGTTTTTAAAAATGTAAACCGTATATAATATTGTTTATATGAATTCAAAAATAAAACATCAAAGTAATTTAAGTGATTTAATTTGTATTACAAGTTATAAAATCAAAGTTAAAAATTCATGCAAGTTATTTAATAATGTAATAATATCTAATACGTAAATATTAAAATAGCAAAATAAATTTAATTTCATGTCTGTAATAAATAAAAATGTTACCTTTTTTCCCCCACATCGTCTATAAGATTCGTTCGGTTATAAGATTTACTCTGTACTGGTTCCGATATGAGTCTTATAAGTGATGTCTACTAGAAATGAAGAAAAGTCCATTTTTTTTTAATACTTCATTGAAAATATATGTTTAATATCACATCCTATTGAAACTAATACGGCGGACTCCGAAGTAAAACTTTTCGAGTTATTAGAAAATGAAAGTCTTAAACAATACTTACAAAACCGTTGTCACTAAATAATGGAATTTTGGAAGCATATTTCCATGGTAAAATACTCAAGTATTTAAAAGTTTGCCGTCAAATTAATATCAATCTTTTAAATGACATATTCGTGTAAACCACTGTTTATTCAACAATGAAAATAATTAGGTATAAACAACGTTCAGACTTAACTAAAAATAAGAGTTCATAATAATGAATTAATTTTGGTTTATTTATTAATAAGACGAGAACCGCAATTTAACCCTCCCTGTTATATAAGTACCTTTCTACCACACACGTATAAAATTATAATATAATTGATAACGGACACGTAGTACTCATGCACGTACCTACCCACTAATTATTTACATTATTTCGATATTTTATTATTATTATTATTATTATTATAACTATTGCTTTTGTTATAATATTTTAAAATATTATGATGTACAAGTATATACTATTGTCAAATTGTACGTATATATATTTATAATTGTAAGTGCGCGAAAAGTTGTTTTTTGTTTTTTTTTTTTTAGATAGGTCATACGTAGAGTGCCTTAAAGTAATAATATTATAATCTGTAGCTATTATCTCGTGTTTGTAACTGTAGCATATTATAATATTATAATAATTTTAAATACTCTTAACGTGTATGATACAATATACTTATCGTTTGATCTATTATACGTTCGGTTTGAAATCGTTCACGTTTCGTGTGATTAAAAAAATAGAATAAAAAAGTTTAAAAATGAAAAATCTCAAACGATATTGTGTACAGAAAAACTGCCAAAAAATATTATGCGTTGTAAAACGTGCGCCGTGATGACTCTCTATACACATCGTTGTATTCGTTGATACGACAATACCAACAATAGTTTTGATTTTGATAACGAGATGATTTGTACATCTATATTGCATGATAATAATGTAATATGGGTCGTTTTTCGGTGTCGTTATATACGAATAATATGTATAAAATAATTGTAACAAATGATACGCATTTAAGAACAATTCTATTATACGAAAATGGTTGTTAAAGATTTTATAAAACTATTTTCATTTTATTTTTTCATTAAAAATGTAAAACCGCTAGGTATATTTTTTTCGATCCATAAATGCCAAACGTTTTCTACTTTTTTATTGATGACGCATCCCATAAATACAATATTATGGCGGAATTGAATTTACCATTATTTTATGTTATTAACGATTTTAATAATTAATCTCAAATCGTAGTGTCATAATAATTTATATAAGTAGGTAATTGATGATCTAATTACACCGTAAAATGCGTGATAATACTAGTCTAGAACAACATTATATTTTATTAAAACTATTGAACATCACATGTGCGTTATACCTAATAATATTATTGTTCAACTTTGATCGCTCAACAAAACGAAATATTTCCCATAATATTTTATATTGTGCATACTTAAAATAAAACAAAACTTAGAAATCACTCACAAATAAATCATTAAACACTACCTACTCAAACGGACCGTAATTATTTACACGTACACTTAATCGAATATGCTTTATAGGGTACCGACTCAACGCACAAATACTCTGAGATTTTGTTAAGTGCGATTTGTTTGCGGCACCATCGTATTATTTTAATGTAAAATACGTTATACGTGAACACAAAAGTTTTCATGTAAATCTGCAGCTGCGATTGAAATGATGGGAACCAAAATGCGGAATTCCGCACATAGAGAATGTCTATAGCGAAAACCCGGTGCAAACACACTATGATGACATGAATGATTAATATTATTAGAACAGTATAATATAATATGATTATTGTTATTGCTCAATGGCTATTAATATAATTATTAACGACGTGTTTTGTTATTCGTCTTATATTTTGTCAAAAATATTGTTATTATGATATAATTGTACTCATATACTAACGATGCAAATTGCACATAATGTCGGCGGATGTAATCATGTACTCTAGAAGGCATTTCATAATGTTTTAGAGTCTTATAAACGGTTCGATACCATGATATAAGTAGGTTACCCTAGCTTCAAAAGGTTGGACTTGCCAAACTCATTTTTTTTTTCTTATCATCAACAAAGTGTACCCAATTTGTATAGCAACATTCGACACCTGCAGTTATAGAACATTAATTTTGAGAGATAACCATTTCAGTACAAATGTTGGTACTAATATTGAAACAAATTATGCCGCAGTAGTCTTCAGCCGGTGGGTGACGAAAAATGATGGGTCACAAAAGCTTTAAAATTGAGTATTCTTTTTAAAAAATAATTAAGTTTCTAAAATAATAAATATTTTATATACAAAGTATGAAAATATTTTTTTAATTATTAAACTAAGAAAATAAATAAATGAAAATACATCTTAAAAATGATTACAATATTATAATGGATACCAAATCACAGTGTATTATGTTTCGTATCTAATTCTACGTAATATAATGACATTGATATAATGACGGTAAATAATATTTCTACTGACACTGAAAATCAATACATTTTCAATTAATAATAATTATATATTCTACTTACTAAAATATCATTTTTATTTATTCAGCTATATAATAGTACTACTATACAAACTAATTTTAGCTTTTTTTGGCGGGAGGGGGGATTTTCTACTAAGTTTATGCATATCGCAAAAAATGTAGGCCTAAAAAGATGGGTGGCGAGTCTTGAAAAAGGTTGAAGACTACTGGATTATGTTACAATTGAAGTCCGACTTTGCGGAGCCAGGGTATAACTTACCCAAACCTTACCGCAGGTCATGGCCGTTATTCACGTATTGTATAGATTTTAAGCATACACGCGGT
Organism: Chaitophorus viminalis; assembly: GCA_025469195.1. NCBI lineage: Eukaryota > Metazoa > Arthropoda > Insecta > Hemiptera > Aphididae > Chaitophorus > Chaitophorus viminalis. The sequence continues at coordinate 281,871 of JAIPRK010000095.1, read as the reverse complement.
GGCGTTTCAGTAATAGGTACTAAGTGAAACTGTATAGTTTTATAGAACTATATAGCATAATATATTATAATAATCATATTGTAATGTGTTTAGGGGTCGCATGAATGACACTCGTTGTTTTTCTCACTTGTGTGCTTAATAATACAAAGTGTATATATATATATATACATATTATTATATTTTATACAACGTAAGATACAATTATTATATCAGTTTGCGAACAATAAATGTAACGTTTTAAATGTAATATTATTATAATATTACGTTGTGATGTAGGAAGAGTCGAATAATATTATTGTGAAAGACATATTTGTTTTTTTTTTTTTTTTATTTCAGATTACAATAATAGACTGTGATGTGTTAAAATGTTGTTAGACTTATTTGTTTATGATTGTTTGTTATTATAATACATTCATGTAATATATAGATGAAATAAAAATAAATATACGAAAAACCCGTATTACACAATATACAGGCACATAAACAAGTTTTTATATATTTCATATATAATATGGTCCCCCTTGTGCTTTTGTGAATTTATTAGAATCCCGATTGTTATTTTCCTGTGCGTAACGGCACTTAAGACGACGTACATTTAAGGGTGCACGTGTTGAGGACAAAATAAAAAGATAAATCATGCAATTGTTAGTGGTAAAAATAAAATCCTCAGTAAATGACTCCTACTTAAAAAAAAGGTCATGATACACCTGCAACGTGGAATACATCCTTTTGGAAAGCCTTTTATTTTCACGGTGCAGACTTCAAACGGTATCCATGAAACAACTGGGTGTCATATAACGTAGACGAGTACGATAAGAGAGAGATGGGCAGAACGGACGAGTGGTGATAGGGAAACCAAACTATACACGTATCTCTGTACAAACAAATCTCTACAAGTCAAAGGTATTTGACTTGGTACATTTTACATTATAATAACATGATGAACAAATCGGGTTCATCATTACAATAACAGCATAGTGTTTCTGATAGGGAATCATGCTTATCTTTCGTTCTTGCGAATCATGCAACATCCCACGACAGACCGATTAGTATTTTAAAGTTTGTCTGCTAAAATACCCGTGCACATATTATGTATATTTTGAATATTTCATACTTTCTGAAAGTATTATAGCCCCAGCTGCCGTTATCGTAATAGCTGTCATAGTAATAAATAATAATAATTATTATATATTATGAGATTTTATTGTGCACTTTATTAATTCAAACCTATTGCTCCATAATATGATGTAGATCAGCGGTTCCCAAACATTTTTCTTTTTGTGCCCCTAAGTTAAATATTTTTTTCTAAATCGTACCCCTCTTTATATTTTCTAAACATTTTAAAATAACTACATTAAAATCGTATTAAATAAACCAAATTTAATATTTTTCCGCCATTACTCGATTTTTTTTCAGTACCTCTTGAAATGATCCCGCGTACCCCAAGTTGGGAACTGCTGATGTAAATAAACAGAATTTAGCTGTTTTAATTTTTTTCTTTTTTGTTATTTTACTAATGAGGCTTGATGGACTGAATATGCGTATTAAAAGTTAAAAGTGCTTAAATATCTACAGTTTCGAATTACACCTGATATTTATTATGTCATAATATCATTTGCAATCTCATGGTTAAAATTGTTAGCGGCCGTATTCCTTGGCAGTTGGAATTCATGTTAGTATAGTTTGTGGTTGTGCATGACGATTCAAATTCAATAAATCTATAGTTCTATACGTATAATAATATATAAAAACAGCATCAAGTGTGAAATTGAAATCTTCAGACAGCCGTCAACGGCGGCGTAAACGTTGTATTATGCTATATGATTTTCGATAATATTTTAATATTTACGATAACATTTTCTACATATCTACACGTATATCTCTAGGACGATAATAATACAATAAACGTTCCTACCCGTCTGGTGACCGTAATACCTACACCGTGGTAGGATAATAGCGATCTTTCTACGTACCCACGTGCACACAATATTACAGTCACTTGAATATTAAATTCATACCGACAAGTTGATACTGTTGATAGTATAATATTACATTGTACGCCGTCAGATTTGACCGACTATATTGGCCGGTAACAACGGCCCCAGGATACCGTTGCACACTATGCTATTGTCCCATGTGCCTGTAAACATATAAAATAAGAAGTCCTGACTGACTGAGTCCTAATCAACGCACAACCATAAACAGTCATGAAATACGATATTAGAAACTTAAAATGTTCAGGATATGTTTGGATTATATATAGTCTAGACGTGCAATAAGAAAATATTTTTCGAAAATGGCATTTTTAAGTGTCAATAGCAGTTTAGGCTGTGGGCTGGACGTACTATTTTTTTTTTTTTCATTGGCTAACAAGGTGTAATCAAGTTTCCGGTAAATTTTTTGAGTCACAACAACAACCAAAATAACAATCAAATAACCAATATCTTAATCAAATTCTTGCCAACTTACTTACTCTATATACCTCAATTATTAAATTATAAAAACTGTTGAGAAATTCAATAAATGACATCCTCACTGTACCAACTAGATGAACGGTATAGCTTTGAAAAGAGTTATTAGAAAAAACTCTATCTTGTTTCGACGAAAAATATTGCAAAAAAATAATTGTGAAGATGCACAATGTATAATGAATACTACAGTGTGTGCCCATACGATTTTTATTGTAATATCCTTCTCGTCCGTCCGTTGGTTTCGTTCGGTGTTCTAAACTCGCGTGGAGAACTTCTCTCAGGACTTACTGTTAAACCACTCAGGTGATCATCCGTCGGAATGATGGTAACTAAATATATACGGCTTAATCTGCCGTGTGCATAAAACACACCTACCGCCATAATTGTATACTATTCGCCACGTTGATTGATAGCACCTTATTGATAGCAAAGCAATGATATCGACTAGAAACAATTATAATATAGTTTGTTCTCGTTAGTCGTCCCTCGTAGTAAGGAAGGAGAGAAATTTGAAGTGTGCCATTAAAGCTATTAATATTATTTATCATTATTATTATCATTATTTTAAAAAGTTCAATTGAACATAAATGGTTCGTACAGAATCAACGTTGCCCACCTGATATTATAATGATAATAGGTTCTTGTCAACCACTGTATCACTAGGCAATGACATAAATTATAAATCAATAATATATGACTAAAACAATTAATCATTTTCTACAGTAATCGTAATGGGTAATCTTTATAATAAGTAATAACAATTTGTTTGTAAAATTATATCAATCGACTTGGCACATTATAGTTATGATAAGCTTTATAGGCGGATTGGAAAAAAAGTAATTATCAAATGAGTAAATTTATGATTATATTAATGATATTTATCATTACACACATAAAACCAACGAAATTATAAGTCTCCGTCAATACCACAAAACACAATATATTACATGATGTGGTGTTCAAGTTTTTAAATTTCTATCCGGTCCAACTGTATCTTTGAAAATAACATCTTAAGTCAACATTTTTTTCTTAAAACGTTTCACATTCATAAATTTAAACCTATCAAGTATTTTTATTTTTAAATATAATTGTATGTGTCTATCAAATAATCTGTAATCTAAGATAATCCTTACTCTCCACATGAGCTTACTCAGTGAGGCCAAGTAATCTTTTTAATATTAATTTAAAAAAAAAAAAGTTCCCATATTTTATTATTGGTCAATATCTATATAAAGTATGTTATATAGGTAGCTGGTGAGTATACTAATATATTTTTAAGCCCGATTATAATGTACTTTTTGTTTTTTATTAAAGTAAAATATTTATTATTTGTGCGCTAAAAAAAATGGAACTTTTCATCTTTAAAATGTATCTTGCATGGTTATTTCTTTATATTTAATATAGTTTTATTTTTTTTTATTACTAGTATTATACATTCAAATAAGTATAAGTACTCTTGCTAGTGGAGTGGTTAGTTTAGTAAAATTTTTTTTTTAATTTTATTTGTACTCACTTTATCAATAAAGTTTATTTTTAATATTATTAATTTTAGATTCTGAACGTATGTAAATATATATATATATATATTTATTTTATTTTCTCCATGGTATATAAAAATTAGTTCCCAAAATCAAGTAAACTAAAATATAACCGTTGAATTAGGCTCCTAAAAATTTTTATTTTCTCCTAATTTTACTTGCTTCTATTTTCAGGAATTTATATTTTTAACTAGAAGTTTACAAAGCTTTTATTTGTTAATAGAGCGAAAAAAGTATAATTTTTCTTGTGAATGTTTTGTGACTAGTGGAAAATAATATCAAACCTTTATATTATTGTAATCCAGCAATTTAACACGTTCTACGATGTATATTTCAATTCGATCAAATATGAGTAGAAAAAATCTTTCCTCTCACAATTATTTTACTCACCACATCCAAACATAATATTAAACTTCTTATACTTAAATAACTATATAGTGTTCAAACTGATACTAGAACCATTACGAGAAACTCCAATGCAGGAAAACCACATAGAAAAGAAATTCAAAACAAAATACAGTAAATTAAATCTTAATGTTAAATGCTGGTGCCATTTTAAGATTTCAATAGCAAATAAATATAAATCAATTATATTTTACGAACTATCTACTGTGACTTTTGTATTTTAATTTGATACTTGTAACCAAGGAGTATAAAATATAGTATAAAATATAGTATAATATAATACAGTATAGTATAAAATACTTTGTAATAGGAGCCAATTTAATTGCCAATTTCCATGAGCCAATTAAACAGTATCCCTTTGGGCAAAATTACCGACTACTACTCAGTATGATTACCAATTCAATTTCTCCGAATCTGGATATAATACTTGCGTGCATATGAGGATACTGTAATAATGTTTCATTTGTTGGTCGTATTGGTTTCGCGATGTTAAAAAATAAAATAAAAATTACACCGTAACCGATCACCTGACGATAACCTAATCGACAAGTGACAATAATTATGTCATTGGGTGCAATTACGTATACAACGTTAATATTATTATATATCCAGACTATTGCGTGCGTGATACAGTAGTGGAACTTTTGACGGAAACAATACCTGGTAATAACAATTATTATATCATGAGGACCTGGTTAATAGATGCGCGAAAAAAATTTCCGTGCACACACGCACGCGAACTCTTAGTCATTTATAGTGCGCTACTTGTATATACATTTTTATAATTTATATACACGTCGCGCACTATTTAAACACAGCCGGTGTACAACAAATGTGTGTGTGTATATGAGTATGTGTGTGTGTGTGTGTGTGTGTGTGTGTGTGTGTGTGTGTGTGTGTCTGTGTCTGTTTCCCACTACATATATTATTATTATGTACACCAAATATAGGCGGCTGAGCTATTATGCTCGTACATATTATATACAGGGTGTCCCACGAAAATTTACAAATAGTTGTGTGCACCCAAGAGTATGATTATATCACGTTCGATGGTAATATTAAGTTTGTATAATAATTTGTCAAAAAAAAAAAAAAAAATGAAAAATTTGATTACCAAGCGCTGATGAAACGCAGTGCTCTTATAGATTTCAATCATTTTATTAGGGGGGTTTATAAAAATAGCATATAGCATATTATTTTTATTTTTTTATTATTATTTTTCTTTTTTATTATTATTATTATTATTATTATTATTATTATTATTATTATTATTATTATTATTATTATTATTATTATTATTATTATTATTATATTACTCCTCGTGGCACATCCTATATTTATATGTTTCTGCGTGGAGATAACCCAAAATTCTGTCCCCACTCCACGTGTGTGTAAGTGTGTATGTATGTGTGTTCGTCACAAAGTACAGACATAACCTATATAGAAAAAAAAAAAAACAATAATAACGGTAAAAAATAACACGAATTGGACGATAACTACACACGATACACATATGTGCGTACATGGCGTCTCGCAGACACGATCCCAACAACGCGTAAGTACGACTGCTACATATACCTCTACCACTGCATTTTATATAATATTTTGCTATCGAGCACTGAACCCAATAGCAGTATCTAGCTATTGAGCGTTTAAACGTACTTTTTCAACATTTTCGTTTTGGCCCCATAAATCTCCTCTGTACAATTTTTCCGATTTTTTCTCACATAGCATTCGCTGCTGCGCATTATCGTCGTCTGTTTCCCCGAGTCTCTCGCGTTTGAAAAATAAAAATAACATAAACAAAATCAATCAAACAAACAAACGCGATTGAATAGCATAAAACCATTATATTACATGCATACATATAAATATTTTCTCCTCCGGCCATTCGTTAACCTGTCCTCCCCGATAGTATTGCATAAGTAATATCATCATAATATATCAGTGTTATAATAATACAATTGTGATTGAAACAATAATAATAATTATTGTCGTTATTGTTGCCGGCGACTTTCACGAAACAGTGAAACCCTGAGAATGTCCACGCTACAGGCCCGGCACCGGGGTCACAACATACCGGATGGCGTGACCACTTTCAATGAGATTGAGTACGACCGCGAGGGCGGCGTGTTCCTAAACAAGACCAAGCTGATCCTGCTCATCATCATCGTGTTCCTATTGACCGCGTTTTCTGCGTTCATCGGAAGGTACACGGCCGAACGGCAGTTCAGACAGGTAATACTATCACAATATCGTATGTATCCATTAGTTAATATTTTCACAATATTATTTTTTCATATCCACAATGGGATATGAATCGCATCTTGCCCATATATTTTTCGGGGTTAGAGGTAAATTGGGTCCGAGAAAATTTGTGTATGTTTTGATCGCGGCAAATTGGGTCCCGGGGGGGGGGCGGAAAGATAGTTAAGTTGGGTCCCAGGGAAAAAAAAGATAGTAGGTAAATCGAGTTCCAACTATCTGTCCGTAGTCGTTTCTTCCAAAAACGGATACCGTTTTCTCAAAAAAATAAAAAATAAATATTTATTAAAAATGTTTGTTAATTTTTCTCCAAATGTTTAGTGTAATGTAATGTTATGTTTCGTGTATCGTATTATAAAGTATGAGTAAGCATTGGATTACAATTCACACTATAATAACGTGTTTATCGGTTATCTGAACATTTTCACTATATTATTAGTAGCGTGCATTGCGTGCTGTACGTCGATTTATGACTACCTACCGTGTTTTATAGTTCTTGGGTTTTTTTTAATATTTGGAGTATGGAAGTAACTGATATGATTGCAGAAAAGGCCCTCAAAACCTGAATAAAAAAGAGTATACAGTATTATAATTTCTCTCGTTGCGATTATTGCGTTGTTTTCACGTCATAATACAATGAAGAATAAATCTGAACTCTTGCAGCTTATTCGAATGCAGTTACGTATGTAACTTTTTATATTATTGTATACGTTATAGACATATAAACATAGTACACATAATATTCTTCGATACAGGATGGTCGGGTGATGAATTCGGCGACGGGGTGCTAACTACTTTTTCGATTAGAATTGGGGATGGAAAATAGGAAATGGCGTAAAATATAAACGTCAAATTGTATCATATTATATCATTCTTATTACATATGACACGGCCCCACATGGTGGGGGAGTTGCATAGATGGAAAATTGCGAGTTAAAAATTTAGTGATGGTACGGGTTTGAACCCGCGACCATACGTGCCGAAAGTCGACACGTGACCAATGGGCTACCGCACGTTGTTTTACACTTGCAATTTTACACCTATGTAGGTGAACAGATATAGCGTCACATATAGCCATCGCCCATCGGTAAATGGCATGAATCTCCCCATAATAACGTATACCGTATACGACCGATATATTTAAATCTTCTTTTATGGTAATTAATTTAAATAAACCTACACATTTTTTTCGCTTTTTTTTTTTTTTTTACTGACGATTATTTTAATGTTTACACTGTTGGTGTACAATATTTGGTAAAAAGAGAGGGAGAGGGAGTAAATATGGACAACCATCATTTCAAGTGGGCAATGTTTTATCAGTTCATCGCGTAAATCGTGTCTAAAATGATACAATAACGATCAATTGAATTGGGCCGCTCATGTCGATATACGGTGTTTGCGTGCAAGTACGATATTGTTATGGATTGACAATAATTGTCGAACAAAGCGTATGTGGCATATCTAGGCCGTTGAGTTATAAAAACACTGTAGTTGTGCATAATAATAATACTATTAATAACGATGATAATATTATATCTCATAGTTGTACCTTGTACCCATGACAGTTGTTGTTTAACTGTATGCCTATGTGAGCTCAAAATTTTGAAAATTTACAATACCTTTATATTTATACTTTATAAAATCATTTATTTAATAACTTGTTAGCTACAATATTATACGCAATGTACGCGTATTATAATTCTGAATACTATAAATTATGATATATTGTTATATTTATACGAATGACGCGAAAATCAACCGATATACGTGGCCGTGGTGTACATATAGAATCATATAATTAACGTATGCACATATAAATACGCCATGTGTACAAACATTAGGCAAGGAAAAAAATGTTTTCTATATTATACCACGTGCGAATATGACTAAATTATAGTTTTAGTAGTAGTTCATGCTACTCCGGACAATACATCCAACAACACCACGTTGGTTCGAAAAATTTGATATGTACTTTTTTAAAGATGCAGGAGATTCTCAACTTTTTTTAAGCTGCAACCCCCGTTAGAAGTGAAATACTTTTCAACGCCCCCTAAAACGAAAAAAAAAACACTAAAAATGAAAAGTGTATTATTAAAAACTAAATAGAGAACATAAACATATAGTTGACATGAATAGTAATAAACGATAATGATCAATGGGATTATTGTACTTGGTGATTTTGAACTAATTCTTTTAAGTTGAGTTGAATGCTTATAAGACGAAGGTGCTTGCGTCGACATGGCTAATAGGTATTAATATTTTATCTCACGTTAATTTTACAGATATAAATGGATAAAACAATATTATTTAAAAACAACTACGGATAATAAATTGTTAGTCATGCCACATTTCTCAACGTGTTAGCAATTATTTATTTGTATTAGTTTTGATTTTCCTTCTTGTTTAGACTATGAACCAGGAGTCTCTGGCGTAAGAACAGTGGGCCAGTTACGGTCTGGTCAAACTTATCTAAATGGCTTTCCATGCTAAATGACGTTTTGAAAATATAATGATTTTCAAATTAATAATTTCTAATAAATATACTAAATAAAATAATTAAAAAAAAAAATTAAGTTATAATTAATACATTACATCTGTTCCTTCAGATGATGTTCTTAACAACTATTCAAAAATGAAATATAAATAATAAAATGATTAGAAAATATAATTCTCGTCTATCATCGATTAAATTATGCGACCCTGAGCACTTTTGGTCCGCGATTCCAAAACCAATTTTAAATTTGGTCACCGTAAAAAAATAGGTTGAAAACTCCTGCTATAAATTATAACATCATGAACACCCGTATATTTATATCCGATTCAAAACGATGCGTAGGTATCTTGGAAACAAAACAAACCCCTCCCAGTCTCTTGACTAAGCAAGGAAAAAAAATTATACCTATACATTAGACAGAATAAGTGGAATTTTTGAAAATAAAATGATTATAGTAATATGATTGTTGTTTGATAACCGTGGTCGGATCGCTTGATATTTCACAACGTTTAGCCTTTAGATGTACCGCAATACATCATATTATTTATAATATATTAATACATTTCTTTTTCACTCCTTCGTGCGAAGCAGGCGTAACACGCGTTATGAATACATGCAGCTTTAAAATTTTACAATTATAATATAATCATTTTAATAATGCGCGTTTGAAATTCATTACATACTTATATACAAATAAAAACAAAATTAAAACACCTGTTTAAAATAATTATGAAATGCGCCTTAATTGCTAATTAATTTGGTGAAATAAAAGTCGCTGTTTTGGGTTAGGATATATATACTTTTAATATACTAAATTTATAATTACAGTGTTTAAATGACATGAATACGTTTTAATGTACGTAACGAAAAACACCATAAGCCACAAAATTGAAGAAAATAATTCATTACATTTGACTATTAAAATAGCACGCATGATAAAATTGTTTCTGTTTGTAGCTGCAAAATTAAAAACGTATACGTTCTCTATTATGTGTTTGCAAATAATTGATTTATAAATCATAACAGGTGAGGTCAACTGGATAACTATTAACTATAATGACTATTACTTTCGTTTTGTATTTACTATTTATATCACGATTTAGGCTGCAATATTTTACAAATTTTTTTTGCCCAGTAATAAAGCAATAGTCCCAATAATAATTATATTTAAATCATTATATTATGATCCTAACAAGAAAATAAAAAATATCTTTACAATATAGTTATAAAAAAAATCTATATTTTTTTATAATACACATTCTTATGCTTTGTTTTTATTTTAATTTTATTTTCTTTATATATACCGTAAGTTATTTGTTATCTATGTACAAAACGAAAATAATTCACAGCAAAAAAGGATATAGTACTATAGAAGTCAAGGATATCCAGAGAATAATTTCATATAGTTAATTTACAATGGAACATACAGTAGTAATAAGTGACCTTGTGTACAAAATAAAATAATGTAACCATAATCATCATTTGTAATATTGGCCAGTGAAGCAAATGTGCAGAGGCAGCTAAATTGTAAATTAGATATAAGGCAAAAATAGTAGTGAGTAAGGGCAGTCGTGGTATGTAAATACTACGATATACGTATAATAGTTTTTGTTTGTGGGTGCTTATATTTTAATAAAAGTTTTTAATCGTTATTTCGTTTGTTTGTTTTGGTGTCACATTGTAAGTTTGCGCATATACGACAGTGGCGCCCAACGACATTCGAAGTCCACGACCCGAAAATTTTTAATATTTGTGTTTTTCGTTATTTTGTTTACTTGCGATTTAATTTATTTGTGTATCGCGTTTAGTACATTTTTCCGATCAGATTGAACTTTCACGGCAGAAAGATTACGAGAAATTGAATCCATCATTCTGGTATTTTACACACTTGAGGTGAATATTAGTGTATGGTTATTATAATAAATTTGTATAAATTCGATCTATGATTACAAATAATTCTTAGTTTATTAACATATAATTTCTAGCGTTAATTATTTTATATCTTAATTTTAGTTGGGGCAGTAATAATTTAATTATTTTTGTTTTCACATGCAGAGCAGTAATAATAAGCAGCCATGTGCGATGGTTTTATTTTTCTATCTTTTCGTAGACATTTTTCGGATGCCAAAAGTTTCATTCAGTTTAAATTGAAAAGTCAATGTATCCACGCTAACACTACAACAGTAAAATGATTGTCTCACGATATTGTCTTGTTCGTTTTTATGATACAAAGGAAAACATACCAAAAATATGTTAAACATCATACATATTATACCGAGCATTTGTGTTTGTTTTATGTATATTTCTGTTGTTCATAGCTTGAAAATAATATCCAAAGTCTATTGGAATAATAAGACACTACTATTATCCCAGAATTGGCTTGAACAACTCATTTTCACTATCGTCGGAAATGTATACATTATTAAAATTCGTTGTAAATAGCTTACGATTGAAACACGTAAATAAGCGTCTAATTTTCACTGTTGTGGTGCTTATTATAACTTTTAACATATGAATCTATAATCGTTTTAAAATGAAGTATTCGCATTTAGTACATTTAGTGGGTCATTAAAACAGGACATATATTACTGGAATATGAACGTAGTTATTGAAACTATAATCACCGTCGTTAATATTTAAAATGTAAAATTGTAATTATTTTCATTCGATATACATAATACAGTTCACTATGGAAAATTATAATAATATCGTATTTTTTTTCGTCTGGAAACGTTTATTTCTACAAACAGCTGGATTTAAATTGCTGCACGGTAATCTTGGCTCACAGAGTCGTTGTTCAAAACGCGTGCAATGATTTTTTACCGCTTTTGGATAGAAATCTATATTAACTATCGACGGAACACTGCAGGACGATTAATACGCACCAGTATTTAATCGATTTTTTTCTTTTTACGTATTATATAAAACCCGTTTCGATGCTCTCAGAAGACCACTGTTGCATAATAATATAATATTATTATTATTATTATTGTTATTATTATAGTACACGTGGTGAGAAAAAAAAATAGAAAACATAACGAGGGACATAATGCAATAATTTAGTTTTATCGTATATTATATTATTATAATAATGACGCTGAAGGTCCCATACGTCATGGAATAGGCGGGAGAAAATGCGTAAATTGATAGGGTTAATATTGTCATTATTTAGTACATATATCGTGATTCGTTGGTAAAGAAGGCTGATTCGACGGCGGGCGTGGCCGAGAGCCAGATACCGTTTTTGGCCGTCGAGCCGGAGAGCTACAAGGTGCGGCTGGAACCGAAGCTGTACGCCGCCGACGGTACGGTCCCCAAACACGACGTGGAATACGAGGGCCGCGTGGAGGTGATTTTCCGCCCGAAAGCCGACACGTCCGTCATCAGTTTGCACGTGGGTCGTTTGAAAATCGGAGATGACGCAATGCTGAAGCGCAGGCTGAGCATGGATACGCCCACCGAACGGGTGCTCAAAGTGAGTGACACGCATTTCGTTATAATTAAATGTAGGATTTATGTTATTCTCTCAAAACCCACAAGATATGATGTGATTTTCGATATCGTTTCAAAAAGGTGAAATACTGTACTTAATAATGTTCTTTCAAAATACCATATATCCAGATATATATATGATATGTTATGTCCTTAAAAATGCAAAATATTTTTTTTTAATATTGTGTAGAATATACTATCTGGTTTAAATTTATTTAATTAATTAGGTTTTCAGTTAAAATATTATAAATCATAGACTCTCGCTCTTATTAAGACGTCAATATGATTGAAATTAGAAAAATGACGCGTTTACTAGCAACTGTACATTTTGTCATAATATTGTACACGCAGATGATTTAATCTAAATATATTTGTTGCACTCGTTTCAGGACGATTCAACGTACGAGATAAACACCGAGGTGAACACCGAACAAGAAACACTGATCGTGACCGTTAGCGAGACCCTTAAGTCTGGGCATTACTATAGTCTCTTTGTGAACTTTAGTGGCACCATCGGCCAGTCGCAAGATGGAGGATTTTTCAAGGTCGTGTTCGACAACAAGGAAACGGTGAAAAACCAATGGTACGTGGCCACGAAATTGGCACCCAACAAGGCCCGGCATTTGTTACCATGTGTGGACAACCCAAAGCACAAGGCTATTTTTGAGATGAGCGTCGTCAGGAACAAGGAGACCAAAGTGATTTTCAACACCAAAGTGAGATTTACGGAAGACTAGTAAGTTTTATTTTTGAAACTGTCATAAAAAAGGTAGCTCTCGTGCGATGTACTATAAGTACACAATGTGTCGTATATAATATAGTTCCACTGCGAACGATTTGAGTTTCTGTGTTTTTAAACATGCGATGTTCACAATCACTATGTGATTTTTATCGGAACGGATTTCCATTTTAGCGAGATTTAATCATTGAACATCAAACTATTTTGTTACACATTTAACATTTCTTTTACGGAGGGCTCGGAAACTTCCACTATTATCTATCTCAATATGAGGGTTTTTGGTTGGTAGGTATTTTTGGTATTCAGAAGAACTATAGGAGATTAGACACGTGAGTAGTATATGCACGGACAACGCTGCAAGTTTCGTGTGGTCACCTATTTGCCTGCCAGCAGCGCCGGGCAGTGATTAACAGCAGCACTGATAGTGACATTGGCAGACCGTTCCACCACATCATACCAATAATATTTTGGTATAACCAAGTGCATTTATACATTTGTTTATATAAATAAATACACACCAATCGGCTATATTTTACAACAGGTAAACAGAAAAAAAATGTAAAGAATGCTATCTGCTAATGATAACAGTAATATTGTGATAGTTCAATAGCGGCAAAGTTGACTCATTTTATGAAGATTTAGCGTTCGACCACCATATATGCATATTCAAATTTCAAACGGGTTTGAATTAATTTCTATAACATCAAAAACGTAAATCACTTTCTAAACCATTCTTACCTATGGATATATTGATATAAAAAAAAATCCCTGAGGGATTTAGACGACTATTTTTTTTTTATTGATCTAGAACATAATTATATGGAATAAACAATATCAGAGTATTAGAAATGGGTCTTACATTGTTTTTCTCGAGTACCAACACTTTTTCAAATAACGTATTAGATCTGCAATGTGCTCAAAACGAATTCAACATTTCTAATCAATTTCGATGTCTGTATTACGTAGTTTCACGAGTTTCCAATCTAAGTCAAATATAATAATATGAAATAGTTCTAACAATAAGACACAATAAATGAATACCAAAATCATTCGTACGAATATGATAAATACAATAGAAAATAATACGATTATATAATTATTTACTAAATATTGATACAATCCTTTGACGCACCTTTAATGCATCGATTCAAAAGCCAGTAGTAGGCAGAAATGTACAGAAACGTGTTTTCTGAATTCTCCACAAATTCTATATTACTGTATTGATTATTTTTTCATTTTATCTTATTAAAACGTAGGTGGGTACGTCCAAAATGTTTGTTTGCAAAAGTTCGTCGTATGGCATTTTAATAGTACATACGGTTAGAAGTTATTCCCTAATGATAATATTATGATAACACAGCTTATTATTGTGTAATTACAGTATAATAACTTATGTCTCATATTATTGAAATGGTACCTGCGCTCGAATTAAATGTACTATATTTTGTCGAACCGTGTTTACAGCAACAAAGACAATGGTCTGTTAATAGATCACTTCGAGAAAACAGGACTAATGAGACCGGACTCCCTGACGCTGTTTATGACCAATATCAAGTCGTATCCCATAAAGACACCAAATTCGTTCGATCTGACAGTCTGGAGTCCCGGCCTCTTTAGTTCGATTAACACAATTACCGACATGGTGCCGAGAACATTGGAGTTTATGACGTCGTATTTGGTCACAACATTTCCCTACAGCAAACTGGACATCCTCGTCGTACCCGATACGGTCATGTCGAGTTTGACTGAAAGTCCAGGCTTAATCGTGATTAAGTTTGTTAAATTAAAATGAATTCTATTAATCGCATACGTACATAATATACAGAAAGTAACTGCCTTTACGGTGGGCTTCTATTTCTTTTTTTCTTGTTTTTTTCCCCCTCAGGGATTCGGTTCTGGGCTCCTTGGATAATATGTCGATGAACGACTACCAGAAATATTCCGAATCTGTAGTTTCGGCCGTCATCAGGCAATGGCTCATGCCGCAGCGAGGACTCGACCGAGGAAATAACGAGGACAAATGGTTAAACGAGGCACTGGTGAACTTCTTGAAAATCATCACTATCGATCACGTAAGATCAAAAATCAATGTAGGTATTATCCATGTCATCATCACGTATTATAATATATATATATATATAATATATAATATAATATATATAAATACACCATAAATTCATTATATCTTATTACACGTTCGTTTTAAAATCTTACTTCCATATTACATCAATTACAATATATAATATATATATTCACTGATTATAATTTATAATAGATCAAAAACACATGGAAACTCGGGGCCTCATTTTCGCTGAACACGATGCAACCGTCAATGTTCTACGACAGCTGGACGAACTCCGAACCGTTGGTCAATTATGAACATCACACGGAGATATACGACTACATCAGTGCGGGCAAAGGTGAGAGCACTGATGGCACGTTTCAAACAGCTGCAGCATGCGGCCGATAATATCAATAATAATAATAATAATAATAATAATTCGTCAATTTTATGCAGGCACGGCGATACTGCGGATGTTGAACGATGCGTTTACGGAAGACATCTTTAAACAAACTGTGCAAGAATTCGTACACACAGAGTAAGTGCATAGACTGCGATAGCGAAATCCATTGCTGAAACATAGTTGCAATGCTAGGCACATTAACGAATTTAAACCGATAAAGTTGTACTTTAAAATCTTAACAACCAAGTTACAGGAGCTGGACGATCTAATTTTTTAATTTTTAGATTCTGAACGGAGTGATGGAATCTATTGGTTTTACAATGATGTGTGTTTTTTTTTAATTTTTTTTTTTTTTGTCTGTCATCACGTTTTTGGGCAGTAAAAATGCTTCGATTTTCTAAAACAGCAACTTATCTGATAAGAAAGTGAATGTAGATGGTACTTGAGCAAGTCAAAAATCCAACTTTTTCAATACTATTTTAAAAAATCGAAAAAAACGATAAAAAAATTACGAAAAAACGGGAAATTTTACGCAAAATCATGTTTTTACAAAATACATTTTTTTAAAATGCTCTAACTCAATAACGAAAAACGGCAATAACTTGAAATTTTCACCAAATCTTTATATTGATGTTCTCTATACATGGTTAAGTTTTCAAAGTATTTTAACATATTTTGACTTATTTATAGACAATTTAAAGTTTCGATTTTTGTAAGTTTTTTTTTTTAAAAATATCTATAAAAATTTTTTGGCCGTCCGAAAACTCTTGAAAATGTATTAAAAGATTAATTATAAGCTATACTAATTGCAACTAAAAAATATCGGAGATGGTTTCACTCAAATTTTTTTATAAGCCCATAAAGTTCAAATTTGTATAAAATATGTTAAAATCGCAATAATTTGCAAGTTATTTTGTAGTTGAAAATTCATAAAAATTTTTTTGTTTATACTTAAGGTTCAAAATTTTAACACTAGGTTGTCTATAAGCTAATCTTCAAAAATATATAAAAAAAATTTCTACCGGACTTAAAAGAAAAATGTTTATGACTGTTTGAAATCTAAATTTGTACGAAATTGCATTATAATTCAATTTAAATATAAAATACTATAATATTATATACACATTTTAGACAAACATATTAACTTCGTTCAGAATCGTTATTCGTATACAATGATATCTATCATTGCATTCAAATTTTACAAATCCATTGTAATAATGACCCATCCTATAAACAAGGTTGCACTCCACCACTAACTGTACAGCAAAGCCAGGCCCACCCGTTCTTTTTGATTTTATATCTATTAGGTAGTTTGTCATTCTACCGAGTTATATAGTTTATAATCGGTTCATGCTTTCTATAGTTAAATTTTTTCCTTATACAAATTCCAGAAACTAGGAGTATCTATATTTTTTTGAGCTTAAGTAGAAATCGAAGTACTGGTACAAAGTACCAAACTATTTTTATTTTCTTGTTTTTCATAACAAATTTACAATCTGTAAAAATGTTCACAACAAGAATGTGAGCTATGGACGGTACATGGCACGAATGGTACGAGAAAAAAAGTAACCCATCGGTTACACTTCAGATTTTAAATTTTAGCTTACACTACATTAGATTTAACAGTTCAAACAAACATTGGTTAACTTGCCCAGCCATGCCGAAAATCACCTAACCTTTAGCAATCGGTCCGACCGACCGGTAGAGCATTATTAAGAACAACGCAGCGACGAGAATTTCATGCAGAATCTCCATTGCATTTAGGCGCGCAAGAATATAGACCTCTTCTAGGAAATGGTATCGGTTTTTATAGAATTTCGATCTACAACGGTTCTTCAGTTTAAATATTATTTTTGAAACTTTTGCACGCATTTCGTTCATGTTTTGAGAAAACTATTGAAAAAATGTTTGGACGACCGCAGTGTGGAATCGATTTCGTTATCGGTTTACATCCGTTTCCGGTATTAGTTAGTCGGTTTACCATAAAACCAGTCGGACTGTGGATCACACATTAGAAATAGGTGGTTTGGTCGAAAAAAAATCAGTAGGTGTTTATTGACTTGTTCGAAATTCGCGCCGCAGCAGCTGCTGGCTTCGATCGGTAATCGCGTGGTGTAATATTATGTGGCTATAAAAACGAACAGTATAGGATTATAATTTTGTTTTTACTACCGAATGGAAAACCGTTGCGGTTCCACGGGGGGAAATCGAATATCACGTTCGACAACTAAACAACACCGAAACGATCTCGTTAAAATAGACGCGTGACCAGGATACGCGCGACGAGTAAATAGACGACAGCGCACGCGATCGTAATCGTATTTCGCAAATAGCTTTATTGTCTCGATATAATGTTTTATTTTATTTTATTTCTCTCGTTGTATATTTCTCGCCAAGACTATAACCACAGATTAAATGAATTATATTATTTTCATGTAATCTGCACTAGGACCACCATAAACACTGCCGTCGAATGCGATTCCTCTTGCTAGGCATCACGCAATTTAATTAGAATACCCAAAGCTGTTTTCGAATTCATCCGGCTAGTTGTACAATAATTTTCGTATAGACGGACGGTGCGTGATTACAATATAGCTGTACTCAATCCGACGGTGGTCACGAGTATTATTAGTTGCTGAGTGTCACGGGAAAAAACTGTTGACATATTGTTGTGGAAAAAATAAAAAACAAACTATAAAAGACTAGAAAAAAAATCGTTATCCTAGATCTTACAAATACAAACCTTTATGGTAACATTTATTATTCTATTCTGAGTAGTAGAAAATATTAACGAAAGATTTCAGTAATAATATTATATTATTCATCGAACTTATATAGTATACCTAACATTTTTTTTTGAATTCACCGCGTGCCGTGAGTTTATTTATTACAATTTATTATTACAAAATGATATTCTTATAATAAACCTCACGATGAGCTGGTGTGTTTTTGTTACAAAGGATTTACAAAAACAAGGACGCAATTAGTTTTTGGACGCTGTTGGACGATAACGCGAGAAACAAATCGGGTAAGTTGCCCGATAGTTCGGCGGTGCTGGAGATCGTGAACACTTGGGTGCAAAACAAAAACTACCCGCTGGTCAAGTTACAAGTGGACGGGGACGATTTAATCGTGAAACAAGTAAACATTCAAAGTCCACCGCCGGTCGGCATCGTGTAATAATCGTAATAATAAATAATAATGTAGGTAGCAATATATTGATGTTAGAATACATGCACAAGTATGTATTTATTTTTTTTCAGCCGTATAATGCACGGATATCCTACAATAGGGCAGATACATACTAGTTACGGTTACATTAAAATCTATTAAATTTAGAACTTTTTTTTCACTATTTTTACATAAAGTTATGTAACATTAAGTAACATTATCCTTCCGTTTTATTAGACTTAGAATTGTCTACACTTATATTAATCATGTAGGTATGATAAAAATTCTTGATTTTATTTAGATTAAATAAATCAAAGTATATTGGACTGGCGTAAAATAATAATAATTATGTTTTAATCGAGTCATGTTGAAACCATGCAGATAGGTACCATAAAATGACTATACGTAATCGATAATAATTGGGATTTGAGAATAATATTGATTCTACTCGTGGAATTATACCTCAAAATTAAGATATTAGATAATAACTTGTAAGGCTTAATTTTTACGAATATCGAATGTATGTTACATTAAAATATATCACAATAGTGTGTATGATAAATCAATTGCTAATCAGTTAACCTCTACCTACTACACTTTACTTAAACTCTTTATTTTTAACTTAAAATTTTTTAACCTTACCAACCCTACCCTAAAAAATACGTGAAGCAAAGAAAAAATGGAGGATTTATAATATAAATGGGTAACGTGTCGGTCGGAATACGATCGACTCTGTACCCTGCTCAAAAATAATGATCCAGAATCTACTAAAACATCTACGACGGAGGTATTACTGATTTTGATTACAGATCTGTGTATTTGTACATATATAGGTAGTGTATGTACAACGATATAGCTAGATTTTTTTCAAATAATAGTAATACTTCTTCTTCTTCTTCGTTTTTGCCTTTTTCCCAACTAATAATATTACAAATTGTATATATGATTTTCTAATTTTTCCCATTTTTCGTATCTACTTTCAGTTTCGCTTTGATTACGACGATCCCAAACCTACCAACGATTGGGTGTTGCCGATCACGCTCACGTCCGGTATGGCGTACTCCACGACGGTATGGCTGGAGAACATTCCGGAGATCAGAGTGCCAGGATACGTTTCCGCGTCAAAAGGCTCATGGATATTGGCTAACCAACAACAAACAGGTTAGGTCAGTGATAGTAGACAATGTTATAAATAGTGTTCTTATATTACTGGCGTAAGTTATAGTATCGTATAAAATACTATGAGAACCCATTAGGACTCGTGAAAATCATGCACACATTTTTTTTCCATCAAAACCGACAGCAGCTCAGAATAAAATCTTATAGAAACTTTGAAAATAGGATTTTATATTTTTGTTATTAATATTCTTATCAAACATCTATAAGAAAAAAAAACAATATTTATATAATAAAAAAATATTGGTATTTAAAATGTATTATTTTATATAATTATATTTAAAATATAAATATTTTAACTGTTAAACAACCTTTGGAAGTACCAACTAGTGATACCATATTAAAATCTTCATCTTCATCAGAAACTTCTTATGATTATTGTGATGATCGAAGAAACCCTTCTTGACGAAATCAAGTACATACAGACACAGTAAATTAAATTAAATTAAAACACACACATACGTGCGCACATCATGTATGAAAACCCCAATGGTATTCCTCATTTCAGTTAAAATATAGAAATTATAATAAAAACCACGTGTACCTACCGCCTGTCGAATCGGTTTTTAGTCTAAAATAAAACTTCAAATAGAAGTATATAACACGGTTCTACGATACGACATTTGGTTTTATCGTAAACTTTTACATTACTTATGTACCGATATCGTATTTCAGGTTATTACCGAGTGGCCTACGAAGACGTTCTCTTAGACAGGATTACTTACGCGATAAGCAACGGCAATCCGTTTGACGTGTTCACCGTTGCACAGTTGGTCGGGGACATTGTCGAAGGAGCGTTTGCCGGCGTCATCGGATTCACCGATGCATTGGCATTTGTAGAAAGGGTTGTACAAATGGCCGGCCCGAGTTCCGGATACTGGAAGGCGATTTTCAACGCTTTAAACAGAATAGAAACCGTGCTTCACAGCACAAGACATTACGACAGTCTATCGGTAATTTATTGACACGTAAATACGTCATGCAATCACAATTATACAGCCCGGGCAAACACGTATGACGCGAGTTGAGCGCGTATATCTATATACGATGTGTGAAATGTAATCTGTTCGATATTTTAATACTGTGAAAAAATTAACTTCAAATAACTCATGTTAAGATATATGTACCTATATCCTTTCGATGCGAAAAAAAAATAAACAATAATTTTCCGTTATGAATGAAAATGGACAGCTTTCATAAATTTTATTGTTATTAGAATATATAAAAACCGGTCAAAGTATAATTTTCTCTAGAAATCTGAAAATCATTATTCAAAAAAGCGTTTGGATATTGCTTACGAGTTTATAGGCGTCAGTATATCAATTAATATTCATTAACAGTAGTATAAATAGGTACTTATTTTATCTGTCCCCGTGCTAAAATATAAAAGTTTGCACCTATTGGTATCACACGAAGTTGTTGTTCTGTGCCAGTTTCTAATTCATAGTTGAAATATTATATTTAAATATAAAAACATGTCATTGAACTGTAAATCATTATATTGAATATAGCTGATGATTTTTTCCTAAATGAAACAATCGTTTATATAGAGGCATATTTTTGAAATAGCTTTCCAAATTTAACGAAAACCAATGAACATTGTCTAAACCATATACCATGGTCCTAAAGCATTTACTTATCATACGATTTGAAACAACGTTATTATAACGTAATTATAAATGTAAAATATAGGGGTTTAAGAGTATAATGATTTTCAAGTGAACCGTTTACGCTCATTTTGGTAATTTCGATTCATGAGGACTATGTACGCATAATTAACATGCCTCACACTTCTGCGCCTCGTTATATGACTACGATGTAAAGTTGTGATTAAGTGTTCATATAATATAGTGTTACCGAATGTTCGATTAAGCACATTTTCCCGACCGCCGACTAAACCACGTTAAAAGTCTGAAAGTTAACCCCGATCGCATTACTGCGAAGAACTTAAAATTCCTGTACAATACCGAATTTTATTTTGAACCTCGATTACAGAATACAGAGTAGTGCGATGTTTTTAGATTTATATGGAAATGGTGGTCGAAAAAGCGTACAATCTATTTCAAGTAAAAGCAATCGATTCGCCAGATGGAGTTTTGGGCAGAATCAGCACGTTAAGATTTGCGAATCAGGCGGAATTCACTATGTGGGTGCGATATGCCCGAATGCTGTTCTCCCGTTGGAAAAGGATGGCAGATGAAAGCAATCCGTAATTAATGTTTCGATAATATAAATTATACAAGTTATCACCTCCCCTCCACACACACACATGTTTCTTCTCATAATTCCAGTAAAATTATCCTTGAATCTTTTCACCAATATATTTACACAAAAAAAGTCACGTCAAAATGTACTATAAATCGATTCCACGGTTATTATCTTCTCTAACGTTAATTTTCCTGTTAAAATGTTTGGATTCCTTTATCGTTAAAATTCCATTTGTAAGTTTTTTTTTTTATACTTTTGTACGTAATTTTTAAAATACCATTTTGCCACTCCACTATACTAGTATGTTTACGTGAAATCGATCAAAAATGCCACGATACCGTGGCATGGTTGCTCTGAGAGTTTACGATGAAACAAAAACACGATGATCATCATATTATTACGATTTTTCTTACACTACCGAATGGCTTAAATTTGACACAATATTCAATAATATTGACAAAATAATATGTTATGTCAACGACACGGTGCAATTTCAAAGTTTATATTATAATATTGTACAGCAAATACACGTGCGCACCGAACTTATTATATTCATTACCTCGCAAACTTTGTGCTTTCTTTGAGAAATAATTTTGTATATATTAAGTTTTTCATATAGTATGGACATTACATGGACAAATCAACCGGGTTTTAATTTCTTTTCCAGTATCTCGCCAAACGATCGTGATTCCGTTTACTGTTCAATCATGCAGTACGCCACAAAAGATGATCGTTCATTTTTGTTGCGCGAGTACGAGATTTCCAAATGGGCGCTGCACAGAAAATCCATAGTGAAAAGTTTCTCGTGTTCAAAAAATCAACATTTTTTGCAAAAGTAATAACTTCCGATCGGATAAAGTTTAAGTGTTATACAAAACGCGAACATTGTTTAAACGTTACAGGCTTCTGTCGGTGGTTGAGATAAAATATGACGACTTGATCGACATCTGGCAAGCGATCTTGGACAATCCGACGGCCGGACCATACGCGTTCAATTACCTGCGCAACAACTGGGAGACGATGTACGAAGAGTAAGTGTAAAATAATGGATTGATAAATAATAATGATTAACATAAAAATGAACACATATGTATACATAATGAACATTAAATGACATAACTTGTGAAGGTTTTATCAAAATATTCGCATTAGATAGAGCTATGGAATAACTAACTGTGTGAAGCATAATACTGTAAAAATTGGATCACTGTCCGTGCGTGTACGTTAAGCGTTTAAAATTGCCATGGGCTTCCATGGCACATAGTAACGACCCATTGAGGCTAAAACAATACCGACTAATGTATGCTTCATGTGATTCCGACCATAGCTCTATATAATATTATCCAGTGTACGTGATGTACAAGACGTGAACATTATCGTATAAATATAGGTATTCGGATAGCAACGTCGCGTTACTGAGCACGATGATGCACGCGGCCATCCGGGGTTTGAACAGCTTGGCCGATTTGGAGATGATGCAGAGCTTCGTGGAGAAATACTTCGGTAGCGAGGTGGAAAACCGGAACCCCGCGTTGCTGGAAGTCGTGCACTTCGAAGAGGAAGTGCTGAGGCAGAAGATCACGTGGCGAGAGAAATATGAGGGTGTAATATCTAGTTGGTTGGAGCCGAAGTCGAACAGAAGTAAACCACATTCGTATATATTACCGGAACAAAAAAGTAAGTCGAAGAAACCAATCAAATCAGAAAATGCTGGGGAGACCAAAAAACCCGTTGAAGATGTGAAAACCGATGGAGATAAAATCAATGACGAGATGACGGTGGTTGAAAAAGAAGACTCTTCAGTGGAAACTCAAGAAAAAGACTCTTCAGTAGTGGCTGAAGAAAAAGATCCTTCAGCGGTGGCCGGAGAAAAAGACCCTTCAGTGATGAATGGAGAAAAAGACCCTTCATTAGTGGCTGAAGAAAAAGACCCTTCAGCAGTGGCTGGAGGAAAAGACCCTTCAGCAGTGGCTGGAGGAAAAGACCCTTCAGCAGTGGCTGGAGGAAAAGACCCTTCAGTGATGGCAGGAAAAAAAGATCAGCCAGCGGTGGCTGGAGAAAAAGATTCATCAGTGGTGGCTGCAGAAAAAGACCCGTCAGCGGTGACTGAAGAAATAAAACCACCAGTAGAGCAGAAGAAACTGCAGATGAATAAACGGCTCAAATTCAGGATACCACGACCGGCTGTATCGAAAGACGATAAGCCGTCTAAAGTCATCGAAGAAAATGGACCTGTAAAAGAGAGCGGATCCGACAAAAACACGCCGGCCAAAGGAAAAGAATCGGATGAGCCAGCCGGCGTCCACGGAAACCGAGACGGAAATGACGAAGAAGATTAAGGACACATCCTAAAAATATGCGAAAAGTTAACGTCCACGTGGCTCATGATAATATCATAGTTATTTTTTATTTATTTATTTTTTTTTTTTTTGTGTGTGTTACCTGTCGACTATTGAACGTATTTTGTTTGTATGTGTGTGTGTGTGTGTGTGTGTGTGTGTGTGTGTGTGTGTATGTGTGTGCGTGTGTGAACGCACGTACATAATTATTATGTAATAATATTAAATAGTTTTAGTACAATATTATTCGAAAAAAAATAAATACTCGCCATGTATACCTATGGTAGCCAAGTACCCACGTGTAATTAGTAAGTCGTTTTTTTGCCGTGTTATGTAAATAATATTATACTGCTGTAATGTATATGAATAATGGTTCTTGATTTAATCGAAAAAAATAAAAAACGATTACATAGTTGCATGTATACAATAATACAATATAATGATTTTCCGCTCAAAGCATAATAAAAATAATAACATCAAATATTCATATCGAACATGATGAAATACACGTATATTGTACTTAATATTATCAAACAAACGTTGTCTGCAAATGGCAACGATCACCGCCTTATTGGTTCCGCCCCGGGCTCGGTCTGTTATTACTGCTGTTGCTCTTGGTGCTGTTTTGCTGCGACAACGTGCTCTGGTAATGCGGTTTCCAAGATCCCGTGGGTCGTAGGAAATCGAGACGATCGTACGAGTCTTCTGCAAACAAAATATCGATGGTTATAATGCATTCATTCACATTCGAATACGACAACGCGGTACATCCCGGACGAACTGCATGTACGGAGAAATCACGCGCTGAGCGTGGCTTAACCAAATGGTACATTATAAATATTGTATAACAAAATTATACATCAATATTTGTTCCCGCCAAACATGTAAAACGTACCTATAACCTAAGGTTATATGTTTAAAAGAATTAAAAAAAAATTCACCATAATAGCAGCCAATAAACGCAACTTTATAACATAGAACGTACTTGTGTAAACATTTATCTTCCATACTTAGCTGACAAAATATAGGTAGGCACACGTATATGTTTAGTTATTACAACATACATTTTGAACTCGTTATCTCGTAGAAAAATTATAAGCTATAAGTTACGTACAATTATTATTATAAATGTCGGAATAATACTTAGTAAGTACGGGATATCATGAGTTCAAAAATATACATACCGATTACGCAATTATATCATAAAGAGTTTTTTATGCACGAATTGATTGACGCTTTGTTATTACGATAATTTTTCCATAACATCTAACTGTTATTATTGTTAAAAATTATTTGAGTTATTTTAAATTACACATGCATTAAAAAAAAATATATTTTTTGAAATAACGAAAAATTACTACAGTTCTAGTCGATGTAATAATATGATTAATATAATATTATGTCAAACTTTTATTTGTCCCTCGAACGTCATTATAAGATATATTTTGTGAATCAATTTTTCTCGTTTGATTAAAAAAAAAATATGTATATATTGGTACCAACTGTCCGAATAAGGTGTTTACGGAATGGAAATTTGGGAAAGATGCCCGAAAAATTCAAGAAAAAAATAAGGTACTTTTTTCCACGTGACTTTTGTATGAACTTATGACAACATTTGTGGATTTATGACCACGATCGCTAATGGATGCAATACCATATGATCACTTGCCAATACGGTTTTTTTTTTCATTTTTACTTTGTGTACCGGACTTTTTCAATACTTTTTCACAAAACAATCACACTCAAATATAATATTTATTAACATTAGTAGGACAGGCTACTTAATATTTCTTATTTATACTCGATACACGCGCATATATAATATTAAATCTATGACTTTATTTATTGTTCGGTTAGGTATACTCTCTCAATACCAAATACACTCGCATCTTTAGAGAATAAATCAACTATTACTACGGAGAGCATAACTTTAAAGAACCATGTATATGCAAATGCATTGAAAAACATATAATTTTTTATCGCATCGCTAATGTTGCACGTTTTGCATTATTATATTATAGACAGTGCTCGAATTGGGAAGAACGCAGACGGACCGCTTTCATTTTACATATATTTCAGCGTCTCCCATCATTTAATTTAGTGAAGAATGCTAAAAATGCGTCCCCCTATAAATGTTTACTTTTGAACGGTGTAATGTGTTTTTTTTTTTTGTTATTTGATTTAAACAATCTATATAAATTATGTATGATAAGCTTAAGTGTTAACAAACTTAAGGTTACAGCTAGAAGACATGAAGAAGAAGCCGCCCACTGGCAACACTTCAGGAATGTGTATTTAAATTTTATTTTTGTTGATTCCTATTTTCTATAGCAAACTTCAAAATAACTTTTTTTTTTTTAATCTATTAATTTAATATATTATTTAAAGCACTATGCTTCTATATAATAATATGTTCTACCTTTATAGTGCCCTATTATATATGCGGGGGACAAATTGCACAACGGGTTACTTTACAATTTATCTGATATGGGACGGTGTTTTTTGGACTAAAACTAGCGTCCTTTTTCATTTTTTTTCCCCAATTCGAGCACTTATTATAGATGCTTAATACATCGTACCCAAAGGTGCGCGTTGTAAAACGCATTCGTCGATCTCCAAGTATAAGTTCTCGCCGTTGGTATTGTAAGAATCAAATTGTTTATGATGACCATACTCCGCGTAAAACACGTGGTTCATGTAAGACATCGGTTGTCTCTGCAGGTCCCACGGCTGAGTGTTTCTCATGTGTTTACTGATCACCGAGATGCTAGCTGCGTTTTGTTCCGCGCAAATGATGGGGTTTTGGTACTGGAAAGGGGTATTTTTCTTTGATATATCCACAGGTTTTTCTGTCAACACTATAATAACACTGATCATACATATATTTTTACAATGGCAATTTGACGTCAATGAAAAAATATGTAATTATGTAAATATGTAATATATAAAATGCATATTAAACGCGTTCATATCACGAGACTCGATCGAAGTCAACTGCGATGCGGTTAAAGTATAAGGGTGAACTCGAAATTGATTCACTTTTGTGTGAGAAATCAGTTTACGTAAGAGTATTCTTTTTTTCCCAAATTAGAAACGGTTAAATAGAGGACATCTGATACATGATATTATTATTATGGTTTGTCGGTATTCGATAAATAGCTAACATACGTCATCTTTTAAAATACGGTCTGGTAAACATTTGTCTTGAATATTTAACACGTACCTTCAACTGGATGCCGATTTAAGAAAAAGTAATAACTCGGCAATACCAAGCACAGTATCAAAAGTATTATTACTGACATAATTAAAACGTCTAAAATGAACGATATTTTAAAAATCCAAATGTTTTGTTCATCGTTTATTTTCAACTGAATAGCAGTGCTTCCTCCAGTATCTGATCATGAAACAGACAATAATAATTTTATGCAATACATCACAGTATAATACTATAATATTCATTGGTAAATAATATATTATTTTACGTTTGTCAAAAATAGAAAATCATAATTATAATTAAAATAAAATATATATATATATGCATAATTATGAATAAAATTGGCGGTTATAGTAAGCAGATTCGTATAACAATAATGATCTTAAAACCGTATGTATAGGAATAATAATGTACGTTGATTGCGGCAAAAAACTTTTCGCATATTTTAATTTCATTCGTTTTCTGTGCACCTATTTGGAATACACTACAATAATTAATATGATAACATTTACTTGATTTATTAACGTTGGAAATACATCCGTGCTTAGAATCACAATACTCTATGCTGGTATTGCAATTGCATCTGTTCAAACACATTTCTCCGTAGTAGTTATGAGGACAGTCTAAAGCATAAAGAAAGAAGAAATTTAAAAATTAATTCAAATTATTACATTGTTATACAGAATATATTATAATTACTATTTGATATAAAATGTTAAATTTAAACAAATACAAAAGAAGCTATTCGTTTTACAACAAATAAAAACGCTTCTTATTAAGGATAAATAATTTAATAGAAAAATTAATAATACATATATTAAAAAAAAAAAAAAATGGATTTTATCCTCTGCATATATTTCAGGTATATATTAATTAAGGGTATTACAATTTTTTATAACAATTTAAAATTATACAATCTATAATTTCTATTTAATAAAATGTTATTGTAGAATTACCTATTTAGATATTATCCTTAGTATTGTTTTATAGCATTTTAAATCGTGTGCGTGTTTAATAATAAAGTGTTGGTTTTAAAATTTCCTATTGATTAATCGAATAAGGAAATCAAATCAATGTAAATCACAACATTGCATGTAAATGCTATGAAACAACGGTAAGTTATTATAATATTATTTTACGTACATTATTATAATCTACGTTTACGTCGTACTATTATCAATTTCGAGACTAAACCGCTGACGAAATAAGAATAATACGTATATTGTGTACGACTCGTGTGCACTGCTATCTCTACTCAAGTCTTTACGCGCAATGTTTTTTAAACCAAAAAACAAACTATCGTTCAATCAAGCAAAGTACGGTAGTATTTTCCAATCTTCAAAATCAGTGAACACAAAATTAAACAAACGCATATTTCAATAACGTATTATCAATTAATATCTCCGTTCCGTTAAAATTATACAATAATTGGAACAAATCACGCATGAGACGCGTGACGAACAGTTTTTCTATTCTATACTTTTCTTTAATTATGAATTATGTTGAATTTTTTTTAGAAAAAATATTATTTTTATTATTTCAACTGCAGGTATTTTTTTTGAACCCAAAATATCGAGAAAAAAAGCCCACCTTTTTTCGTGTGAAATTCAAAATAAATTTTTAGAACCTTATTACTTCTTTTTCTTCATTCCAAATGTATAATAAAACGATTTACACATTAATTTACCCATAACTATTTCAAATATTATAGAAATCTGACTAGTAAAAAAAAAAAAAAAATTGATAATAAAAATCGTTATTTTCATTCAAAAATATAATCTTCTCTATATTCTGTCTGTCTCGAGTGTGTTGATGTCATCACTCACCGTACACCACAATATTCACATTTTTAGGATACAATAACAATTGATTATTATTATTAATGCCACTTTTTATTATTTTACTTTTTTCTGAACTAGTTTCTGTCGGTGATAATTTGAATATTTATAAATTAGTCTTTGCCCAGCTGTCAGTGCAGGCCGATATGGTTATAATTTTACATAACTGTCTGCCGGTACGAGGAATTATAATATATTATGACGTGTTCATAGAGTACATACGGTACACATCGAAAGGTTTAATACCGGCAGTGTTTTTTAAAAAAAAAAAACGGTGGTCGACAATCAGATGAAACGCCACCGACTCCAACCCATTGCTTGAGTATCTCAAATCGAATGTCATTAGGAGTGCGAAAATATTATACGTTATTTTTATCCTACTATATAGAATTATAGAAGCTTATAATATAGGAATTCGTTTGATTTAATAAGACTATATTCATCTAACGATGTGCACTTTAAAATTATTTTTCTTATTACTTACGGTTTAAACGATAAATAGCAAATGAATGAAGCACACATATTGATACGATCAAACGCGTCTCACGAAACATTGCGCGAGCGACAAAAGGTTGTTTTATTCTATCGCGAATACGTACCACTTTGCCGAAAGATTTTCTTTTCGCGATTACAAATTAGAAATTAAATAAAAGCTAATGCAAAACGCATTTATACATAAAGTTGGCGTCGAAAAATTGCGTTTTGATGTAAATTCCAGTCGGACCACGGACGAGAGGAAGCAAAAGGAATGTGATGATATTGTGCGCACCGAAATGAAAATAAAAAATTGCATATATTTATCACCGTAGCAAGTCCACGTGTTCCGTTCTCGTCCTGCGCGTATAGGAATAAACGATGTGATATAACAAAGCAATAACAACTAGTGCGCACCAGAGAACTTTGAAGGATGAAAACATCCTAATCGTATGGGAATTTATGAATTCGATGCAGGTATAAACACTTGTCCTATACTACAAAACACAATTTATATAAAATAATAATTTTTTTTTTTAAAACTAAAACAAAAAAAAAAAATATGAAATCCTGCAAAACATTAACAGATTTCAAAATGTGTGATAACATTCTTTGATATTGTCAATCACTTATCATTTATTATTTAATATGATGGTTGTCCGATAATCGTTTCTACGGGGATATTCAAAGTCCAAGAAATTAAAAACTTAGTTAAACCATTTAAATCTCTAAAAAAAATTAACCCGCTACACTTGCAATTTAAAAATTATACAAAAAGTTTATTCTAATAAATTGTTTATAGTTGTATTTATTATTGAATAAACATTATATTTTCTGTAAGTTATAAGAAAAAAAAAACAGGACTTGGTTACGATTACATTATACAGCACTATATATATGAGATAAATCTTATAATGGATCACACTACGTACGTTTCCCCAGCCCACCCCATTTACATTTTCCAAAATTTTTTTTTACAAGCATTTAATATGTAATTAGAATGAATTTGTATGACTATAATTCGAATTTGTACGACTGTAGTTTTTTCGGAAAATCCAATTTTTTACGGAAGAGCTGGAGAATTGTTTCCTCAGCCCTCCCATTATCAAAAAATAGACTATTCCTAAATTTTTTCTTACAAGCATTTAGTATGTAATTAGTATGAATTTTTATGACTATAATTAGAATTTGTACGACTGTGGTTTTTCCGGAAAATCCAATTTTTACGGGAGGGCTGGGGAAACGTTTCCCTAGCCCTCCCATTATTAAAAATAGACTTTTCCTACATTTTTTTTTACAGGTATTTAGTATGTAATTAGTATGAATTGTATGACTATAATTAGAATGTGTACGACTGTGGTTTTTCCGGAAAATCAAATTTTATACGGGAGGGTTGGGGAAACGTTTTCCCAGCCCTCCCATTATTAAAAAATAGACTTTTCCTAATTTTCAATGGGTTTTATTATTCAATTATTCGTATTACACCAAAGATTTTTCCAAATAATGATGGAAAGGAAATAAAATGAAATATTTTATTGCATATTAAGTATATTAAGTATATTAAGAAATATATTAAGTATACTTAGTGACTCAGACTCTTCAATTATAATTTTTATAGCTACTCTAGAAATCTATAACACTGTACTTTAATCATATATTAAATAAGCATAAAATACAGAATGTTATACTTATTCACACGAAATGTAAATGATAGTTGCTTCGTCGATGGAATCACGGCATCTATTATATTTATAATCAAAACTGGGAAATTACTGTAAAACGAATTTCTAATATTAATTAATATTAATAATATTCAGATGTTGCCATTATTTAAGAATGGTTCTCGGTCAAAAGAATTGAAGTGCAGTACAATATAAAATATGGGTAAAGTCGTATTAAGTAACACCAGGTCCTGTGCATTCGGTACTTTGGTTTCAATATTAATGACAGCATATTGCGATAGCGAAAATTATCAACCAACAAATTGATGAATTTAAAAACGAAAACATATTTTTCCAATTCATTTGAAATGTTGTTCAAAATGGTATAATGGCATCAACATATTCAGAAAGAGTAAAAAATATATTAAAAATGCTAAATCTAGAACTGCAACAAATGTAGTATAATACAACCCTTGTTATTTGTGTCTCAACAGCAGGAAGTATTATTAAAGCATTGTTGGTGGAGAATCCAACACTTACTGAAACAATATCTTGCACAAATATTAATTGTAACATAAACGAAAGTCGACCATCAGTATATATTAACTATCAAACTTCGAATGATAGCTTAGATGGCCTCCAAGAGTTCTAATACAATCAATTGACTGTAGAAGATACAATATGTCAACATAAGAATTGCAATGGAATAAAAACAATAAATCCAGTCATATCACCTCTCCATATGATAATAGAAATTTTATATTGGAATAGTAAGTGTACATAATCTATATATTATTTTCTAAAATTATAAAAATAGTAAAATTTAATTTATATTTTAATATGTGATGAAACAACTTAAACCTATACAGATCAAGGACCGCACAATTTACAATGAATATTTAATATCCACAGTATAAAAAGTTTCAATTTTTTAAAAACCTAATTTTTAAAAAAAAAAAATTTTAAATAGTTATAATCTATTAATTAATTAAAATGTATACTAATAACTAATGATTTGTATTTTCTTTAATTTTATTTGTTTTAATAAAAATTAAATTTATTTGATAATCAATAAAATTTTAATGCGAATTTATTAAGTACACTATTATATAGCTAAATAATTATATCAGTTCTATATAAGATACCTTGTACAATCCAAAAGAATATATAAAGAAATCTTGGATTATAAATGTAGAAGATGCCGTGATTCCATCAACCAAGCAACTATCATTTATTTTTTTGTATTTCTAGAGTATAAAAATTATAATTAAAAAATTATACTTCGTACAATAATATATTTCATTTTATTTCATTCACATCATTATTTGGAAAAATCTTTGGTGTAATACGAATAATTGAAGAATAAAAAAACCATTGAAAATTGGGAAAAGTCCAGTTTTTAATAATGGGAGGGCTGGGGAAACGTTTCTCCAGCCCTCCCGTAAAAAATTGGATTTTCCAGAAAAACCACAGTCGTACAAATTTTAATTATAGTCATAAAAATTCATACTAATTATATACTAAATGGCTGTAAAAAAAAAATGTAAATGGGGTGGGCTGGGGAAACGTACGTGATCATACTGTACTTTTACGATTTTCTATAAATTTAAACCAATTCAAATAGGGTTCGGTGGATCGCCACCCTTTCTGATTTTTAAAAGCCCATTCAGTTATATCGAAATGTATATTGAGACAGTTAAAGTTAATTTGGGTTTCCTGCTGGAAGGTGAACCGAGATGAGCAAAGTATACTTTTAATATCACCCCACCAATTATCTGCGTAACTTTAGAAATTTATATACATAGTGTTGACAGTTTTAAGGATATTGATTATTGGGGCGTTGTTATAATATAATATTAAACTTCAACAATGACATTTATTGCAATCACATATATTGTATTTTCCACATTTTTCTAAAAGCGTAAAGTAATATTTTTAAACGCAATCGATTCGATTTTACAACAATTTAACTACAGTTAATGTTTAGACAATGTTACATGCTTAACACTTGGTCTTTATACATATTACCAAGCTACACATATTGATACGTTTTTAGAAATATGCTTAGGTGTTTGACCAGGTCTTCCGATGACACCTCTTTGTCATTTGCTATCTCCGTGTTAGGTTAGAATTTTTCGCGCAAAAGACGTGTCAACATGAGAAAAAAAAAATTTTTTTTAATCGTATAGAAAACTAAGAAAACATTATATTGCGCCGTTGTTATAGAAAATTACTTTTTTTCATCTCTTTACTGCAGAAATGCAGTCTTCAATGCGAGTATACAAGAAGCCACATCTTGAATACGAAATCGTACGAATAGAATCTATCGAATTCGAATAATATTATACCACGCGTAATACGTCACACGAGTAGGCGCATTACTCTTTTTTTTTTGACGTAATGATCGTAATGAATTCAGATTAAAATTAATTTATTATAATTATTAAACAAGATGTATATTACACCTACTATTTTAAGCGTCCATTTAAAATTATTTGTTCCTCGCTTGCTTGCCTCTTCGCTTTAATGAAAAATTGTCCATTAAAAACCCAAAGAACTTTTATAGGTCAAAACAGCGATGGCAAAAGTACAAAATAATTATAAAAAGAAGCCTCTCTATTCTCTTGCAACTTCACTCGTACGCGAAATTGTCACAGGCAATATTATTATATTGTGTTCTCACAATGAAGTTAATTTTTACAATGAAAACTTTTAAATTCTACACATTTGTGCATAATATTACACATGGATAAATATTTCAAAAACATTGCTAGAATAGTGCAATTATATTGCTTCGGACAAACAATTCTACTAGGTAAAAATCTAACAGACAACAACGCTACCATTAAATTCATTATCAACGTCACACTGCGGTGTTTTTCTTTTCTTGTACCGAAACTTTCTTTTTATGTGACCCGAGTGACATGCATAATATGCGTATATGCTATATGCTCGTTTTTGACATACGTCAGTTTCAAAATAATTACTTTAGAAACTTAAAAAATTATATTCAACGCTACCATTTTATAATAGTTCACGTGACAAAAAAAGACCATGCATTTTTCATTTAACTCTTTTGTGTAATTAAAATTAGTGTTGTCAAGTATTACAATAAATATAGCGTTTAAATATAGACATGCTAAGAAAACGTCGATGAAAATGTTGTCGATATTATAAACCGCAAAAATCGCATTAAAATCGCTGATTGATTTTGTTCTAAATGAATTTCGTCGGTAGTATTCCGTGAATGCTATACACTTCTGAGTCTGAACCTACACTAAATACATTATTCCTTTTCTTTGCTATACTAAAAATATCACTGTTAAGCGTGAACATTTATTTTCTTATCGATATTTGTTTTGATGCGTATTCCCCTCAATAACGAACCATTGAAAAATATATTGAGATAAAAAGGTTTCCGACCCCCCAAGATGATGAATGATTAAAGCTGAAAATAAGTAATAACAACAGTTACTTTCACGTTCAGTAAGTAGTACAGTAAACTTCGAAACCTCTGTCTCTAAAATCTATCTATCATCTATCAACAGTAAAATAACGTCATCGTCTATCTTCAAAATATTATTCGTGGGTTTTCAAGATATACATAAAACATGTACATTTATACAGCTAATAATAATAATACTTCATTTTATTTTATTTCATTAAGTACAATATTTATTTTTTGTGACTATAAAGCATAATACGAGTATTATTTTATATGTAACGCAGTGTTTTGTATATTATTATTAATTTTGAGATTCTGAGTGAAACGATGATATATTGGTAATACTAATGATGTGTGTATGTGTGTGTTTGTTATTTCGTGTCTATGTACACAATTTCGACAAGAAGGATTGCTCCGAACGTCACAATCATTAGAGTTTTTAGATATGAAATTTAGTTTAGCTGGTACATTTTTTAGGGGAGGTCAATGTTTGAATTTCTCAACAATTTTCCGAATTATTGAGTAAAATGGGGGAAAATTGCAAAAACTTTAACAAAGATCGAGTTTTGAATCCGTCCTAGTATTTTGTAACATTTAAATAGAGAAATATTAGCGTTGTATAGATATTTCATATAATTTGAAATATTTCAACAAAATAAACACTTGAAATTTTCAATCAAAGTCAAGTGTATAATCAAATTTCTTAAAAACTTTTATTACGAAGACGAGTGTTGTCTCCGTCTCATGAAATATAATATTATACAACATAGCAAATCTGTGTTTGACACAATCGATTTTTTGTTGTTAGTTTTAATACTAAAGTAAATTAGCCTGTTTTCATAATGAAAGTGAAAAACATTATATTTTGTGCGATTACATACGTTTTTTACTTTATTTGATTTTTTTAAGCTAGTCGTGATTTTGTAGAATATTACAATTTAAAAAAGCTCATAACTTGCTTCAAAAAGAAAATATGACAAAAAACCCATGTTATAGCATAGATAATGTTTAATTTTGTTAATTGGAAAATTTATTATATTATTAAAGCTAACAACAACAAATCGATTCTGCCGAACGCAGATTTGCTATGCTGTATACGGGTGAGGCGTCTTTTTAAGAAATTTAATCGTCATAAGTTATTAGTAAGTGTCACAATAATAAAAAGCTGCGTTTAGCCATGTAGTCCAATGCGTTAATATAGGTTGTGGTGGAAGTGCGAGATTAGGTGCCATATTTTGGGAAAGTACTATACGCAATGAATCTTTTAAAAAAACTTTTTTGACGTTAGAAACGAGTTCATCAACTTGAGGGAATTGATTTCTTATTTCTTCGACAACCCGATTTCTTACCTCCGACCGGTAGAAATTTTATCGATATTATGTGCCTGTAAACGTGAAAATACAACGAAAAACGAATATATGTGCTATAAATAATAATAAGCACTATACAACTACAAGTATGCATTCAATATGCATTTTTTAGGTAAAAACGTCGAAAAATGCAAAATATACAAAATATACAAAATAAAATTAGTGTTATTTTAATAAGAATGAACCAAATTGGGGACTATAATCATCAGATTTCAAAAAGCTCATTCCAATACGTATATACATTTGCATATAAATTCGGTTCCTAGTCATAACCAGTTTATTAGACGTATAAACCGATTCAGATTTATTTTTTCAAAAGTAATGGTACAATCTCGACCATTTTGTTATTTGTTTTATGTATAGTATGTACATGTATTAAATAAAATATTTAAACCATTTAAATATCGGTGTACTCTGGACCGAGACGTCACATCGTTTAAAATATTCGAATTCTTTTTCGTATTGGTATTTATAGTAAATAAAATAGTATATAGTTAACAAAACAAGACTTCGAAATATTTGGTAATTATTAAAATAATGTTAATTATTTTCAATCATTATTTTCTCAGTCTAACAAGCTATTTATGAAACACAATTATTGTAATTATAAGAATAAAATAGTCAATTTATGATAAAGAAATCTTCAAATACTCTTTTTGTTTTTTTTTTTTTTATATAATTCTCATTTGACTTAACAATTAAATTAATTTCACAAGAAATTTCCATTGGATAAATAAACATTTATTTCCATTCCATTTTTATTCCAGTTCCTACGATCACAAAAAACTAAGCTAAAAAGTATAATTAACATGCAACCAATAAGCAATTAACTAAAAAAATTTAATTACAAATTTATCATGTTAAATTGTGATTAGGTTACATATAATTGGACTTATTGTAAGAAGAATTATGATTGCATATTTTGAAATAAAATCTTTTTTTTCTATATTCTGTTATTGACATTTTTTCTAAAATTATAATATTATGGTCTATACAATTATCCTATAAATCAATAATATGCCTATATTAAGATAAGACAATAAAATCCATAACTGTTTAAAAATTGTCGGATGACAATTTCGATCAATCCGTAATTCTTAAACGTTATAACACAGAATAATAATATAATATTATGTATATTATTAAATTATATTGGTATTTACTACACACGTATCATTCTAAAAATGTAACCTACATAATCGTGATTTAGGATCATAGATATTATTCCCATGAACGTATAAGACTTTTGCGGAACGGTCGAGGAAAGTGGTTATAAAAAAAAATATATACTTACTCGTATTTTACTATTGCACACGCTATCTTTTGGTCTTTGCGTGAAATAAAAAATGAACAGATACAAAACCGCGGTTGGACCACATGGTAGAAATATTTTCATGTTGTGTGATTTTTATCCAGATAGCGTGATAGTATTTATAAAAATAAAAAAATGTTTAAGGTGTAAAAAGGTGTTTAAAAGCAATCCTTTATTGAGGTGTTTTTTTTCCAGGATAAAAGAACTGTAAATAGTCCTGTTTTTTTCCATGCCACGCGTACAAACAAATACGTGGTAGTCAGCATTCGTGGTACATTATATTCTTTACTTAGCCTCAGTATGATTTTATGTACTTGTGTTATTTTTAAATTTTTACTTTTGATATGGAGAGTACTTTTTAAAAATAAATAATAATTGTAAGTACCTAAAGCTTAATTGTTTCAAAGCAACACTAAGGTTTATTCAATAAGTGTACAATATTAGGAGAACGAATAAGACATAAATAAAAATTTTAATTTAACTGTATTTATTAAGTACCTATTAGTCATAATAATTATATTATGTTTATTGCTATAACTACCATAATATATACAAAGAAAATTTTAAAAATTAAAATTGAAAATTTCTCAGCAAACCAATATTTTGTAAAATAATTTGTATTGATGGGTTATCACATTATAAACGCGATTTTCTTAACGTACGCTGCTCCAAGAAAATTGTTATTTAAACGTTATCAAAATTTGAGTGTTTGAAAATCTAAAAAGCATGTTGAGTAAAAAAAAATTGGATACACTGGTTTACGTATAATATTATAATATTGTTTTAAGTATGTTATGATGATCAAATATTAACATATAGGTATTACACACATACAGCTAGCACGACTTTATGAATCGTATTATTATCGTCAACTGTTGTTATGTAATATATTGTTACTATCGTAAACCATAATGACATTTTTCGCTGATAATTACCGTCAACAATAAACATTTTATCGACGTTTTGGTAGCTATGGAATGTTATAATAGCGTATGATCATCAATTAATCATCGTTTAGTAATGTCGTTACAATATTTCCAATGGCAGATTATGTACATCGCGTCTCATGCATCTATACACATGGTTCCCGAGATTAAAATCGTTGGAATAAAATACTGACCTTTCCTACACAAAGGACCGTAAAATCCGCTTTTGCACAAGCAAACGCCGTCCGTTGGGCGGCAAAAAGCCCCGTTATAGCATCTGCAGGTAAACTTGCAATTAATGCCGTACGTGTTCCGTGGACAAACGGTTCTACAATCGTATCCGGTGTAACCAGGCTTGCAGTGGCACTCGTCTGAAATGACAACAAAACACGGATTTCTACAGAGCCATCGATGAAATCATAAATTTATCGTACCGGGAACAACATAATAATGATTATTATTCATATTATATTATGTACGTTATAATGGGAAAAGGTCAATGGAGATGAAAAATTCTAATATAATATTATAATTTTTACAATTTTACATTATTCATTTTGTTCTTATACCAGTGCCTGTCTAATACACTGTACAAAGCTAATAGATAACTAATATTAGACTATAAGCTAAGAGACCGACTGTATACATAGCAAAATACCACAAAAACGTGTTAACGTTTATTGTGTTCATTAACTTTTGTATTTTTTGTATCCCACGCACAATTGCAACAAGTAAATAATGAAGGTTATCGCTTACCCGATAACAATAATTACAACCATCATCAAATAAATTGACCCATTGTACATGTTACATTTATAATGTTAATAATAATAAAATCGCCTCAGAGTGATAATTTCTGGTTTTTATTCAATCACAGTTTTGTAATAATACTACACTATTAATTTATAAGCTATATTAAATTAATATATTTACCATGACTTAAAATTTTGATTATTTTAGATTTGAATATATTTAAATTTTAAGCTAAAATTTTTTAAATTTTCCTTGATTCTTTAATAAATATTTTGTTCAAAGTTTTAAATTTATATAAACGAAATAGGTTTTTTTATACGTAATTGAGTTGGTTATCATTGATTATTTTGATAAATCGTTATTTATTCGGCCCATCAGCTACTCAATGTTTCGATCCCCATTATAATATATTAACATATTAACAACACATCTTGAGTGATTTCAATCTAAAAGAATGCGCATATGTAAAAATAAATATAATATGGCGACGTTTTATATAGAAACACGTATTTTCCAGTTATAGGATCCACTTCACGATTTATTCTCATCATACCGCGGGACTGCTTATACTTCACGAAATATATTTTATTACATACACATTTAATCTGTATCGTCACAAATGTCACATCACTATACCGTAGTGTCCAATGTTCGATAATCTTTCACGATCCCTTTCCACTTAGTAGTCCTCATTGTTTTACACCAACTGCTATTACCTACTATTGTTTTTTTTTTCGCTACGACCTTATAATAGCCAATCCTCATATCAATAGTTACTTTCAACGACTGCAAACACTTAATAGTGATTCCGATTTACTACCCATACGACGTGTCTTTAGATTTATACGATGTCACAGCTGTAAGTATATATTATTATTTTACACGTACCACCACCCTAATGACGTTACTTTGACATTGCCATTAGCATTACATCATTTACAGCATTTACATTACGTTAATGATCAAAAATTTCGTTTCGACAAAATGATCTCGTAATAATATGCAGAAACATGTGTTCATTTCTTCGTATGCAGTATAATATAAACATCATTAAAATTTATAATGTCACAACATCTCTTTACGGGGGTGGGTGTTTTGAGCCTCTAAGGACTTGGAACTTAATTAAAAGTTTAACTCTGGGATTGAATACTAATCTTGGGACAACACTACTGTCTGAAACTTAATAGTTACTTATAACTATGGTTGTTATACTTTATTAGTTAAAATGGGAAATATTCTAGGAAATAATGACCATATATTTTATATTAAAATTTTATTATTTTTGATAACATGGAAAAATCTACGGGGATGTTTAAAGAATATCAATAAAACACTAAACAAAATTAGTATCAATAATATTTTTTAGATTCTGAACGGAGTGATGAAATCTATTGATTTTACAATGATGTGTGTTTTTTTTTTTTTTATGTCTGACGACAACTTTTTTTGTTGTAAAAATGCTTCGATTTGCTATACAGCAACTTTTCTGAAAGAAAAATGAATGTAGATGGTACTTGAGTAAGTCAAAAATCAAACTTTTTTAATACTTTTTGCAAAAATCGAAAAAAACGTTAAAAAATTACGAAAAAACAGGAAATTTTACACAAAATCACGTTTTTAGAAAATACATTTTTTTAAAATGCTCTAACTCAAAAACGAATAACCGCAACAACATGAAATTGTCACCACATCTTTATATTGGTGTTTTCTATACATGGTTAAGTTTTAAAAGTATTTTGACATATTTTGACTTATTTATAGACAATTTAAATTTTCAATTTTTGTAAATTTTTTTGTTTTAAGCACCTATAAAATTTAATTGGCTGGCCAAAAACTCTCAAAAATTTAATACAAGGTTTATAATCAGCTTAACTTATCTTCACTAGAAAATAACGGTGATCGTTTTACTCAATTTTTTTTTATAAGCTCATAAAGCTCAAATTTGTATAAAATTTGTCAA
The DNA here is from genome assembly GCA_025469195.1 of Chaitophorus viminalis. Taxonomy (NCBI): domain Eukaryota; kingdom Metazoa; phylum Arthropoda; class Insecta; order Hemiptera; family Aphididae; genus Chaitophorus; species Chaitophorus viminalis. The sequence continues at coordinate 240,155 of JAIPRK010000095.1, read as the reverse complement.
AATCACTATAATTTGCAAGTTATTTTGTAGATAAAAATTCATAAATTTTTTTCTGTTTATACTTAAGGTTCAAAATTTTGACACTAGTTTATCCATAAGCTAATCTTTAAAAATATATAAAAACAATTTCTGCCGGACCAAAACGAAAAAATTTTATGACCGTTTGAAATTTAATTTTTTACGAAATTGCATAAAATAACGATTTATGGTCAAACGATTTTAAATATTTGTAATAATTCAAAAAGCATAAGTCGCAGAAACTTGAAATTTTAACCAGTTGTTAAGATAGGCATTTTCTTTATGTCCTATTTTTTTCAAAATATTATATTGATTTTTAAGCCACTTATAGGTATTTAAAAATTCGATTTTTTTTACATTTTTTTTTTTATAATCAGTGATAAAAAAAAAATTGATTTTTACAAAATACTTGAAAATTTAATAGAATATTTCGCACAAGTATTTTTTATTATCACTCAAAAATCATCAAAATCCATTGGCACAATTTTTTTTATAAGCGTTTGAACAGCGAATATTGACATAAAATTACATGTAAAATATAATATAATATATAAAATTCTAGACTGAGAAATCATATCGGTATTTTTAAAATGCCCTAACTCAAAAACGAAAAACTGCAACAACATGAAATGTTCACCAAATCTTTATATTGGTGTTCTCTATACATGGTTAAGTTTTCAAAGTATTTTGACATATTTTGACTTATTTATAGACAATTTAAATTTTCGATTTTTGTAAGTTTTTTTTTTTTAAATATCTATAAAATTTTTTTGGCTGTCCGAAAACTCGTTAAAATGTATTAAAGAATTAATTATAAGTTATACTAATTGTAGCTAAAAAATATAGGAGATCGTTTCACTCAAATTTTTTTAACAAGCCCATAAAGTTCAAATTTGTATAAAATATGTTAAAATCGCCATAATTTGCAAGTTATTTTGTGGTTGTAAATTCATAAAATTTTTTCTGCTTATACTTAAGGTTCAAAATTTTAACAATAGGTTGTCCATAAGCTTACCTTCAAAAATATATAAAAAATTTCTACTAGACTTAAGGGGAAAAATTTTATGACTGTTTTAAATTTAATTTTTTACGAAATTTCATTATAATTCAATTTAAATATAAAATACTATATTATTATATACACATTTTAGACAAACATATTAACTCCGTTCAGAATCGTTATTCGTATACAATGATATCTATCATTGCATTCAAATTTAACAAATCCATTGTAATGACCTATCCTATAAACGAGGTACACTCCACCCTCAACTTTACAGCAAAGCGATGCCCACCCGTTCTTTTTTATTTTTGTTTGTCCATAAATAGTATTATATAGTTAAAATTTGTATTACATATTTACTCTAGGTACTTTTAGTGGTAAAAACTATTTCAAAAATTATTTTATAAAGCGTTTGAACAACGAATATTGGCATAAAATCACATGTAAATATAATATAATATGTAATATTCTAGACTAACAAATTATATCGGTTTTTGGAATTTGCTCTAACTCAAAAACCAAAAATCACGAACACTTGAAATTTTCACCAACTGTTTAGATTAGCGTTTTTTATACAAGGTCAAGTTTTCAAAGTATTTTGAAATTATTTACCTATTTATAGAAAATTTAAATTCTAATTTTTTTTTTTTAAAAAAAATCCAATAAAAAAATTTGGTTTTTCGAAAACTTATGAAAATTTAATTCAAGGTTTATTATTAGTTATAAATAATGTAACTAGAATAAATTGAAAATCGTTCAACACAAATTTTTTTTTACAAGCCCATAAATTCCAAATTTGTATGAAATTTGTTGAAATCGCGAAAATGTGCATGTTATTTTTTAATTAAAAATTCATAACATTTTTTTCTATTTATACTTCAGGTTAAACATTTTAACACTGGGTTATCTATAAGTTACTCTTCAAATAATTATAAAAAAATTTCAACAGGACTTTAAGAAAAAAATTTTATGATCGTTTGAAATTTAAATTTTTACGAAATTTCATAGTATTGCATTATATTTCAATTTAAATATAAAATACTATATTGTTATATACCCATTTTAGACGAACATATCATCTCCGTTCAGAATCGTTATTCGTATACAATGATACCTATCACTGTATTCAAATCTAACAAATCCATTGTAATGACCTATCCTATGAACAAGGTGCACTCCACCCTCAACTGTACAGCAGAGTGAGGCCCATCCGGTTCTTATTTTTTTTTTACTAGCCACACCAAAAAAATAATCATAGTGCAGCGTCACTGATTTATATGAATTCGTGGCAACCATGTAGATACTCGTTTCATTATATTTATCTCGTAGGTCACATATATTACAAATATAGCCTCAACTTTAAAACATAAATTCTTCAGTTCTATTCACGCTCCGGAAGCCGGATTTTATTTCCTGGCGCACGGGAATAATAATTTTCGTAGTACATAATATTACACCACGTCGGAATAATTCATTACTATAACACACATTATCCAACCTGTCACCCCACGAAACCCAAAACACGTACTATAGTAATGCATAATATATAACTAACCTCCCAGAGTATGTTTGCATTTACATTTTCCCGTTAACGGATCGCAGGAGTAAGCTTTGTACCAATTACAATTGCAGTTTTTCTCAGGATTTTCTAAGTACGTTGTGGAATTATTCATAACTACCTTCTGGATGCAGTTGTTTTCATCAGTGTTGCTCTCCAAACATTCACATAATCCTTTGAAAAACATAAAAATATTCCAAGCGTTATCGTAAAAATTATGTAAGGTAACAAAATGCAAAATTCGTGTATACATAGAGTTGTTTAACAAGCTGAGCTTTATTATTTTTCAGCTTTTAAAAGAAAAAAAACTTATGAAAGATATAATGAAAAATTTGAGCATTTGCATTAATAGCATTATAATAATTTACTAATATAAGGCATTACAATGATTATATCATACCATTTACTGGGTTACAAACGGTACCGTTTTCACAGTTACATCTATAAAAACAACGATAGCCAAAGAAGCCCGTTGGACAAGGATACGAGCAATATTGTCCGAAAAATCCCGGTTGACACATGCACATTCCTAGAAAATAGAAATTTTACGAAGATTTTATTTAGCTAATTTTTTGTTTTTTTTTTTTTCTTATAATGAATATTTGGCCACCCACTGAATTTCTCGTGTGGATCTCCAGGAGTTTATCCGTGGAAAATAAATATATATGTACACATCATAAATACTATAATACTATGAAAAAAAATGTGTAAGTTTAATTTACAATAAAAGTCATTTTACCGTTTACTGGATCGCAGACAGCATTGTTTTCACATTTGCATTTACTCTGGCATCTATAACCGTAATAGCCCACCGGGCACATCAACTCACAAAATATTCCGGTGAACCCTGGTTGACAAAAACAACTTCCTGGAAAATATCTACATAAGATTATCGGGTTTCAATATAAAAATGTTTATGAATAATTAATTAAGACTGAATGTGTGATAAACATTGATAACTCAACCGACGACATTCTATATTTTTATAAATATTTTGCTATTCCAATAGTATATAAAATACTATAGTTAATAATTTATATAGTTGAAATTACTGAAAGGAAAGTGAATGTAGATGGCACTTGAGCAAGTCAAAAGTTAGACGTTTTCAATACTTAAGCACACATATATCTGCACATATATGCACAATGCACACCCAGCTAAGTGATGTTTTCTATTTTAATTGAATTTTCAAAAATCCTTTCTACGCCATTTTAGTTATTTGTATGCTACATTTTAGACCTAACCTAACCTAACCGTCCACCGATTTCGGCTAAACGATGATATATCAGTCAATCAGGATAAGTCATTTTACATATATAGATTAATTTCAGTATTTTATTATTACATATTTTTACTATATGACACGATGTTATGTGATTTATACGTTAAAACTGCCCATTATGCATAGTTTATTGTTATAAGAGTCATTGACTTTGTAGACCATGAATGAGTTAGATTCCTATTCTTAATTTGAGATTCATGGAAAATAATCAGTTTCAATTATTTTAACAGTATTCCTAGCTCCAGAATATATTGAATTTAAAAATATAGTATAGCGTTAATATATTTAAATTCTAATTGATTATATATTTTCACTTTTATTTTATTGGTATACATGTATATGAAAATGTTGGCAACTTGCAAGCCGATTAAGGGAACTAGATGTATATCAAAATATCTACTGTAGTAGATCTACTCAATTATAGAACCTCAAGAATTGGAAAAAAAATTATGTACTAAATTCTTGTTCGGATTTTAATCCATGAAAAACTATGCTCAACCAAGACTGTCTCGTACGAAGCCGTGGGTACTTAGCTCAGCTAGCGTATATAGTATACTAGATAATATATATACATATAAATCACTCACCATTAAATTGATCACATATACCACCGTTTTTACACTGGCATACTCCTTGGCAATCATTACCATAAAATCCTGACATACAAAAAGGCTTAACAGGAAGATCAATGTGTGTAGAGGCATCATTTGATGAGGTGTAACAAGTGCCTGGAAAATATATACACATGTTAATGATATTCATATGTTTGTGTTGTTTGTGATATGTATTTTTGAACGTGAACAATAAAATCGTTCGGTATAATGTTTTGGTATAAGGTATACGTATACCGTTAAACGGATTGCACGTTTCGTTATTTTGACAGTGGCATTTTTGTCGGCAGTTATGACCGTATAAGCCTGGTGGACAAATCGTATTGCAATATCTTCCGATAAATCCCGGTGCGCAATAACAATTACCTAAAAAATGACATACGAGTGATCATGTAAAATTAACAATATGTAGTGCACCGTATTCGTACGATTTATTTATGTCACTTTGTAAGTGTAATCATTATAAGAATATAAGCGGGTGTACAGTAAAAATAATCGTAACGAAAAGTGCCCGAAAGTTTTTTTTTTTTATTCTTCCACATAAAAGTCCATTCAAATTTCAAATCGTAATTTTTCCTTTCGTCCACATCATGCTTGTGAAATATACGATGTACAAGGAAATTGCACAAAATCGTTAGCATTACATAACTCCAAATCAAATAATGTTTCTATCTGACTCTTAATAAAATTGATTTGCAAATAAATTAAGCAAAAATTCAAATACTTCGCAGTGTTCTCATATCAACAATGTATACTATTATTAAACAACCTATAATATCAAAACACCAATAACTACATAATGATGTTATGATTTTACTTACTACTTCGGTTGAATAGCAATTTTATATAATGAAATAAAATAAATATTTTATAAATGGTTAATACTTTATGTATAAGAAAAAATTAAATTAAAAAAAATTAAAAAATATAGAATGACTTTAATATAATATATTATGTAATTTAATTAAAATCCCTTAATATATAATATATATATATATATATATATATATATATATATAAATAACTAATTTAAGTATAATAATGAATAAAATAATATATATTATACCTATCATATTTTCATTTTGTATATTTTTAATTTTTATTTCAATATTAATCTCATTATGATGCATGTACCTTCAAGTTGGTCACATTCCCCGTTTTGACACAGACAGTTTTCCGTACAATTGATTCCGTATTTTCCAGTAGGACACGCTATTTCAAAAATCAAATGACAAATAATCCCGATTAAATCACAATATGTACTAATGTCATAATCGAAGACAATATACCTACTACGTTTGAATTTACTGATGTTGCAATACTTTCCCTCATAATACGCATTGCATTTGCACACATCCGGCAAGACGCATTCGCCCCAAATGCAAGGAAATGAACACACCGGCCGACAATGCGTTCCGTCCGGTGTCGGCTGATAACCGTCGCAACATTTTCTCAATTTTCGGGATTCTTCTAGCAGCTGCAGACGGATATATTCAGAATATCGTTAATTGTTATTTCATCGGTTATACGCGCGCTAATTTTATGAAAATTTCTTTTTGTGTACAGATTGTAAACGGTATTTTAAATAATTACAAAAATAAAAACCTGGGTGTACAACTAATATTTTATGTATTTATTTACAACATAATATATCATACATTTTTACGTACGAATAATATTTGTATTAAATATATAATTATCGAAAAGCAAAAAAAAATATGATATTACGTTTAATTAAGGCTTTATGGTTTTATGGCCGTGATAAAGTGATGGAAATTTAATTATTTAACTTGTCACAGGGATCCTTGATTAGATTTGAAAGTACTGGACTTTGATAAATCGAATAATCGTTAATTGATTTCATAATACTGCAGTGGTGTATACTTATATTTAATAATATTATTATATTATTTTACTCTGGATTACACGAACTCGGTGGGTAAGAAAATTCTAATTTTTTAAACGAAATTCGTATCAAGTTTGTAGACTTCGGTTGTAGACTCCAAACTTCTATTCTCAAGTTACGCATATTATGTAATAATGTACGTATTACACTGATGACGATAGACGTCTGGGTCGGAGCGACAATAAGGTGCAGTACTTGCACACATTATATTGTATTATAAGTTGTAACCCCAAGCCGTTATTTCAAATATTATGAAAGTCCACTAGAACGTGTACGCACCCACCCGACTCGTCGATTATAATTTTCATTAATATGCGAAACATGATTTATTACAGTCTCCACGTGATCGTGCACGTTCAATCTGAAAACCTCACCCTCTCACCACTACTGGAGCTTAGCTATACTCCCAGCACCGATATTAGTAAAATTCAACACTTCTAAGTATATATACGAATATAATATATATTACACGGTATATAGTGTTCAACTTAAACTATATAATTTATTTTACATGCACGCAAAGTTTTCAAATTATCGTGTATCGGGTTAGGCCAACATCAAAAAGTTACACAAAATCCGCTTGAAGGCGAAATTGAACAACTTATTATACACATGCAAGAGCAAAACCATATTCTGAAATTTCAACGGACGCAAATATAAATAATTATGCCAATATAATACTATACATTTTGTGTTAAAAAGTACATATCAAAAAAGCGAACCATATAGTCTGTTATAGGACGGAGGTCATCGAAATGGATGACTTAAAATGTATGTAAGAAGCGGACGATAAAAAACTTTGTAATCCGAAAAACAACTTACACACTCTTTACTTTGCTTACAAACATTTAACAAGCCGAAACCTCTAGGTATAGGTATCTACTCTCTTTGTACATAGATATATGTTTTCATTTGGAATATACCCGCTAAACCATTTTCAACCCTACCGGCCGTCCCCTAGCCTAACTCAAAATCTCTACCTCTTTAGTCGCGTTATGTTATATTATATTTCTCGCACCTGGTATGTAATTTCCTCCAGGTTCGTTTTGACCACCCATGACCAATCCATTATATTATTGATTAATTTGTCTGCTGCGCATTGCGCACGACAACCAATTGGATTTTCGCATCACTCTCACATTCTCGCTTCAATTATCTTTCTCTATACTTCAAACGTATAAGTTTAGAATAAACCTAAATGTATTCTTTCTTGTCATCATATATGGTATCCTTCATCCGATATTCCGGTTACATATTTTACTATCGTAGTATATATAATATACGTTTTAATAATTATATAAGCATTTGATCTAAGCGTTTCAGCTAATTCAGTTATTGTAATATGTAATACAATTATACTTTATAATATATAATTAATAGTTAAGACATAGCATTGAACAATAAATGATGGATGTACCATATAATTAAAAAAAAAAAAAAAATTAAAACATCAACATTATATAACGTGGCTTCACGTTGTATCCATTATTGATTATTATAATTCTGAATTATTTACTAACCATAATACTCGTATGTTATTACTAAACTATCGTTAACACAATTTTATGTAAAAACAATATAAAAATATGTTTTAATTCATAAAAAAAAATTTGTTTAAATAAGGTATATTGAATGACTTACTCTTTCTCTATTCACTGGAGTTGCATGGTCAGTTTTTACATAACACTTAAAATTCCAATTTTTAATACAGAAGTATGAAGTTATTTGCGTATCAATTTTATACTCAACAACTGTAGTCTTTTCTGTTAGACTGAAAAAAAATTGTTATTACATTAAGTTTTTGTTTACTTCTTAATATCAAAATAAATCTTATAATAATTATTAATAATTAACAATGACTACAAGTGTATACTACTCCTATAGATTCGTTTGAATACTTTTAACTGATTAATGATTATTCAAAATATTCAATAGTTCACGAAAAATCTAAACAATTAAGGATTGATGAATAACACGAAAATATTTTTATGGACATTAAGCTACGCGATACCAATATAATAGTTTATTTTAAAAAAATTTTCGAGAACGTTTTATTTATTTACCGAATAATCATGTATTTATACTAATTTTTTTTTTTAAAGGTAATCATTTATTTATTTATTCAGAATTTAACGCTCTTTAACAATATGGATTAGTATATGGTATAAATCACAATTATCTATGCATTTGATTTAAAGAGAGAAAGTATTAGTAAGAATAATAATATTTTTCTGTAAAAATATGCAAAAATCAATTTCTTAGATTAATATTTACACAGCGAACCAAATGGGTAAATTCTAAGCTTGTACAATTTTTTTGTACACATCAAGCCAAATATAAACTCAGCAATTCACGATGTACCTACATTGTAATAATTGACTACGTTTTCTACAAGTACTCGTATCATATAGGAGATCGTGTTCAAAAAAAAAAACCTCACGCGTACCTAAGTTTACATTTTTTTTTTTTTTTTGATAAATCAGTAATTTTATATGCATATTAGACTTATAGATAACACTCAAGTAATGCCCGTAATCGTGAATTAGACTATTATCATGCATAATTTAATTCCCGGTCGTCATTTGGCCTCCAGTGCAGTAATAATACAACATAAATACTGAAGGATTAAATTGACTTTTTTCGACGAGTACGAAATAATCGCATAAAATATTAAAATGCAATAAAATTATTAGCCTTAGTATAATATATCGTTTTGTAAATTGTAATCGTAAGAAAAAAATTCGAGTGTTATACTGTTTTCTTTTTGCGATGTTCTCCGCTAGAAAATAGGTTTTTTTTTAAACATTTTTCTCATCCATATTATATCAATAGACACGTATGGAACTATAAAAATAACTGTGAAACACGCGTGCGTCACTGCAACACCGCAACTCGATAATAAATTAACTGCAATTATTTCGGTGATGGGAAGAAAAAAAAACATGATCTTAGGTCACTTTACACCGCCCCTTATCCTCCCATTTTTCAACCTTGGCTTGCGATTGTTCAATTCATCTTCACCGGCAGTAGAGCGTTCTCTCGAAATTTCACATGAACTTTTCTTCTAAGGTACAACATTATACGCGATTTTCCGTCTTTGACGCGACGAGTGCAGAGCGTACTGACGTGGGGGTTGCTTCGGCTAAGCATCGGGTCGCAGGTTCTAAGCCTACGACTGAGCACATTTTTTCACTCACGGTTTACAAACGCATATATACGACACCAACGCAAGATTTTCGGGCAACATGAGTCGGCAGGAATCACGTGTCTCATAATTTAATAATATTAAAATATATTAATATAATATGTTGAATATATTTTGATTTTCCGAGTGCTTCCGACGTTTTTTTCACGTGCCCGAGTTGGCACGCGAAAAAAAACTTTGAGGGCCCTCTACGAATTAAAAAAAAAAAAAACACCTATGTTGAATGCCTGTATATTTGATTTTTAATACTACACTCATAATATATTGCAAAACCTCGGAGAGCACTTTGATTTGTCTAAACGCAAAAACGCAATACAATCTCTCTCATTCACACCTAATATTATATTGTGATATATTCGTATTGATATTTAATGGGGAACATACGCGTACGGGTATAACTAAAAATCGGACGATTCCGTTGAATAAGCTTTCTACGCCTAATATAGTAGTGTATTATCATAACAGCAGGTATGTGTCAGTGACGCACACACAAAGAGAGGGGAGTTAAGGGGTCACAACCCTCCCCCCCCCCGAAATTTCTTCCTTTATTAAAGTACTATTAACTAAGTTTTACATTTTGAAGCATACTGGGGAGTCATGGCTGTTACGACATATTATGCATGACAAAATAGATTAGACAGTCTATTTTGCCATAATAATATGAATTATTCAAATACGGATATTGGATTTATAAGGTATATAGATAATACCCATGTTGTTTATTATCAATTCAAGTATTTAGTAATTATGAACAGTTAAACTTTTTACCATATTTCTGGCTTCTGCATAGTATTTTACGAAATTTCTCTCTTTAGGAAATTATTTTATTTATGAACAACCCTCCCCCCCTCAGAAAAAAAATCCTGTGTCTGCTACTGGTACGTGTTATATTAAATGTGTATGATATATTGTGTGACTTACACTTGCACGGTCGTGCACACGTTTGGTCCGATGAGTTCGACATGGCTGGTGGATGAGCCCGACAATCCGACGACCGTCGCGGCGATCGTGAGCACCGACATATACCGTCCGGCCATAATCGCGTAGCGTCTGGAAACACTGCACATTTCACGGCGACGATGACGGTTCCGCAGCAGAGATTTCCACCATCGGGCACGTGAATATAATAAAATTATCGTCTGACAGTTGATACTATATGTTTCTTTTCGGTTTTCGCACCCGCAAACGCGCGCCGTCCGATGGTTCGCCGACGTGTCCGCGTGCTCGTAATCGGTTTTTATGTGCGGATGACTTATTATCGCGACGTGGTAGCATGAAACGAAACGCGATGAGAGACTGCGGCGCGTAATCCGTGCACGACGACAGCGTAATAATTGTAACGATTATAATTGTTAGAATAATTGTTGTTGTAACACGCGATCACTGAGCTGACGGACACGAAATAGGAATATTATTGTTCATAGTATAATATTATACGATGTACAGAATATTTCAAGATGATTCGACATATGCAATAACTTTTGTTCTGTTTGTTCTGTCCATTAATTTTGTGACTAATATTAATATTATTGTACAGCGAAATCGTATTAAAATATTTTCTACTTTTGGAACTCAAATTTGAAAAAATTTGAATTTACGTTCTATCAAAACTAGATAAAATTTTACCTCAATTAATGGTAACATACAATTATATTATGTGATAAAGTTATTTGATACACAATATAATTGTTAACTTTTTCACAAACTTAAAAACATTGTGGAAAATTAAACCTTTATTAGAATTTTAAGCATTAACATTTTTTTAATAATCCGTGTCATAAAATTACTATTTTGAATTTATTTTCTAACAGCAGAACAAACTTTGAAATTTTAGAATTTATGGGTTTTGAGAATAAAAAAATTCAGTTTTTGGAAAAAAACGTTGTTCACGTTCATATTTTGTATACGACACGCGAATCGTCACTCACTTTTTTCAAATAGAACGTGAACGATAACGATGGTCCTATTTTTAATGTACTTGAACGATTTTCAGAGCGTTCAAATGTATTAACCATTTTAAAAATATATGTATACATAATAAATATTGATTATTAATAATAATTATTCAACATTTGCTATTTAATACTTAACTACTATAATTTCAATAGGCCCAAATCGAAATAAAATAAAAATAATATAAATCGTGATTTCTACGAATTTGCAACAAATTGATATGAATATGAATAATAAATGTCAAAAAAGTCTATTATTAGTAATAAAAAATGAACATATACTCACGTAATAGTAGCGTGTGAGCTAATTGGTCTTATTAAAAATTATATATTAGGATTATTGTATGCACATACCTTATTAATGAACCGAATTCTAAAAACAAGGGACGAGCAGAATAACACGCACTAGCCGCACAGCTTGAACCAGCTAACTTACTGTCATTTGTTATACTAAGCGATTATTTTATTAATGTGCCAATGTGCGGTGTGATAAATGATAATGTAATAATCAAATTAATTATACCTACATTCTGTGATCTACTTCTACTTACTTTACATTTATTTTACAATAAATGTTATTATTTTAACAAGTCAAGTTTTATAATATGTTTATGTATAGGTTTTAAACATAAACTAAAATATACCTAATATATTTTGTAAATTACAATAAATTTCATTTATACAGAATCATAGGTACATAATTATAAATTAAAAAAATTTAATGAATTCCCAGGTGAACGAGTTCAATTTTTAAGTGAACGTTCCGAACAATGAAAAAATTGTGCAACACATTTTTATGTAACGCAGTACAATATATAATTTATCTAAAAAAAAAAGTGAAAAATAAAGAATAGAATAAAAATTATTGAATTTGTCGAATCATCCTGGAACACTCTATATATAATGTTATATTCCGCTGACCCTACAACAAGTATAAAGGCGCAATAATATGCTTTGAAACGAGGTGCTGCAATACCAACATTTTGGACTGCATCGCTCGGTCAACATATTCATCATACTGCAGAATGTTTCCTGATCAGTGACCGGATGCGAGGATCCGTTCTTAAATAGGACTTTAGGAACTACACGGAGGGAGTGAGGTGATGATACAATATCGTACTTGTATAACAAAGCAATTATAAACATATGAAATTACTAAAATATGTTAGATCAAATATGTAAATTGGCAATTTATAAAATTAAAAACAATTAACGATTATTTAAGAAAGACTTCGAGAACGACTCCGAAAATGTTTATATTATTTTTGATAACTAATGTCTGTTGCACGTGGATAAATATTACATTAATATGATTATATTAAAATGACCTATCTCCAATTTATATACGCAAATAACTATTATAATTCTATTATTGTTATGTTGTATATAAAAATTAAAAATTAAAAAAAATATATATTCCATCACTCCGTTCGGAATCTAAAATAGTTTTTGGAATTCTATAAATCTATAAATTATATTATATAGTTATATTATGATGATATAGTTGTTATACTTAATATTTTCCTATAAAATATATAAAATAGTTTATAGTATAATAATATACTACTCTATATATTTTATTATTAACATTTAATTATTTATTTTGTTAGTACATTAAGAACTAAATGTTGTCAACACTCATGGAAACGTGTCGTAATCAAATTAATGACTTTAATTTAAAACATAACGATATTTAATTAGTTATACTCCATGTGGATCAATGTCATCGATAAATAATAAAATAATTATACTCTCTACTTGAATAATTGAGATGATCATTGAACGGATCACGGACACTCAACATACAATATATACCTACACCATAAGTAAAATATAATATATTATTTTCTAATATTACATTATATTTATATTATAACGCATGCAGTTTTAAAACAATAAATTTTATTTCTTATCAACTAATTAAAATCAATATATTTCTATGATAACATTTGTCATTTTCAAATTTTCTTGTACGTCGAATTTATCAAATACTATGGTTACTGGAGCATTTTTATAATTTTCGTAAATAAAACCATTGGAACTGAAAACTTTCACCTCCACATTATGTTTGACAATTCGTTTTTATATTTTAGACATGGTCGACGGATTATAAACATCTGCGTTGCGAATAATATATCATAATACTTGGAAGCTATCAAATTCTCTATCATCTTTTTCTTACCGAGAAGACTAGTTTTCACCCGTGGAATCTTCTTTAGTACCACGTTACATATTTGTACGAATATGTAGACAAATAAACTGAAAGCTGTACTTTCAACATGCTTATATCATTAACTATAAGCACCTACCTGGAAAATAACTGTTATTTTTTGCAGAGAAAAGTTTAATATCAAAACTATGCGATCGAATATCTGATGTACAATATACTGCCTGAAGTATTATTAGAATTATGACTTATTAGTACGAAATATTTCATATGCAATTTTAAACTTTCAAATGTTTCAAATTTTAAACTATTGAAAATAAATATAAATATTTTTTTAGTATGTTTCATAAAAATCATCAAAATTATATATTTCGTTTCATAAACGTTCACTTCAAAATATATGCATACTTATGTACTGTTATCTATTTAAATAAAATAAATATTAATTTGTTCCAAAATATGATTTAATTTTTCTTTGGTGATTATAAATTTAAATTATAATACTAACATGTTAATAATATATTATAATATAATATATATATATAT
>JAIPRK010000095.1:167368-225807 GCA_025469195.1 Chaitophorus viminalis | reverse complement strand
TGTGTGTGTGTGTGTGTGTGTGTGTGTGTGTGTGTGTGTGTGTGTGTGTGTGTGTGTGTGTGTGTGTGTGTGTGTGTGTGTGTGTGTGTGTGTGTGTGTGTGTGTGTGTGTGTGTGTGTGTGTGTATCTGTGTACGCATTGTGATTGTGGTGCGACATGCACAAGTGTATGGTGTATACGCGCCGTCCACAATATTCTTCGAGTTAACGCTCCGACGCCTCTCGGCGTGTAATCGGGTGGATGAAGCGCGAAGACCTTACGCGCACGGTATATATACACTGACTTCACATACAGTATATACACGTACGTATAATATAAGTAGTATATAGGTACGTGTGTAGAAACGTGATATTGTGAATGCCCGCGGTGTGGTTTTTATTCGAATTCACGTATAATCCATAAGTACATAATACATACATAAGTTTATGTATATACTTGATATAAATATATTCATAACCTACACGCACCTATGTATATTGTATATATAAGTAGGTAATACTCGGGTGAAATCAATATTTTATACGGACACTGAAGCAGCAGCAACAGCAGTCTTGTGCGGCGCGAACGTTATCGTTTTTCATGCGACGACCGTTTTTTAGGTAAAAAAACTTCACATTCTTCTTGGTTTTTTCACATTCCATAATTGTACATTATAACGCACCATTTGTGTTTGCGCTCTTCGAATGACGCGTGATAACTTGTCCTCCAGCCAGAGCTACCACATGAAACCAAAGATACTAAGACCCAAGAGAAAACGAAAAACTTTCAGAGACATAAGCGCTGTGTAATGTGTGTTAAATATATAAATATATAGCGGTAAACTATAAAAATATATCAATATACCAATAGCGTGTAATTATTACTAAAAGGAAATAATATATAGCTATTAATTAGGCATATATACAGGTTTTCGTTTCGCCTATGTCGTTATTAAAATTTAATTTCAATTTTATCGTTTTTATTTTTTAGTTTCGATTATAAGATGATTATTTTAAGAATTTAACTACGACTTTGGTAACCATTAAACCATATAATATGTATATATAAATATATCGACTACCCATGTCGTACATAGTATGGATAGTATAGTATTATAACATTTAATCAATGAATAAAAGAAGAAAATATACATTTATAAAAAAAGTTGTCCATATATATTCGGGACGAATGTCTCTTTATGAATTCAAAAACGACAATGTCCCGTTGTATTCAAAGAACTGTTCATAGCAAATCTCAGCTCACTAAATAATTTATAGGTGAAACGTATAAAACACAATGATAAATATTAAGTGCTCGTATACAAAAAATTTTCATCAGGCGGATGTCCGTGAGGTAATTTAAATTAACAGTTACTATAGTTATTACTAATAGTTACTTTACGGCATGTATACAATAGAAACAATCTTGTACTCGACTAGTTTTTCCCATCTTAAAACATAGAATTATTTCATTTATCAAATGAATAACGTGTAAATATCGTATTTAGCTATTGAAGATGTATGTTATATTTTTACGTTTTTTTTTCCTACGCGTACAGAGTAAGCTAGATGTATATAATAAAATAAGTATATTATTAATGTATGCAATGCGATCACAACATTCGATTTCCTATCTAAATATTGTTCCATAAAATATTTGGTGCCCTTTTACAAACCGGAAAATTATTTACGCCCGGAGGCTAGAATCAGTATAATATTTATTACGTTAATATAAACCTGGAACAATAAAAAATTAGCATTTTGCTGGTTGACTAATCAAAAGTTAGGTCATCTGAGAATAAAATAATTTGTACGGACGGTACCAACGGTTAGAATAGTTCAGTAATTTTGTGCACTTAACATATTTTACAAAATGTATTTTCAGATGAGCGAAATATTGTTATAAAAGTTTAAAAATATCATAGTAGTAGTACATTAGTAAGAAGTTAAAATATTTTTTTAATTTTTCTGTAAAATTTTAAAATTTGAGGTGCTAATAACTTTTTTGTATAATATATTTTAATATAATTCTAAAATTTTAAAGTTTTTATTAAAGATTATAAAACCGGTAGGTATTTTTTTTGTTTCTAAAATAATTTAATATTCATGTTTTGCGCCAAACGCGTATATTATGAACACAGTATAAGATAGGTTAGAGAATAGTTCTCGTGGTAATCGTCATTGGCATTTTGGAGCGTCCGGCCGACTGTTCATAATAATTCGTGTGGAAACGTTTTACAGCTGTATACGAACGAGCAATTACACACACATACATCATTATAATATAATCGCTCGAAAACACGAAGCTTAATCAGTCCCTCGTAATGTACGCATTATATAGAGAAGTAAAATACTATTTTGTAGTCCAAAAATTTGTTTTACGCCAGTCGTCGTTTAGTCGAAATGCACTGATTATTGTAACAGATAATCGTAAAACGTAGGTAGGTACACATACGTACACTGCGCAGTGGTGTAAATATGTTATTATATAAAAAATAGGTAAATTATAGAACCATATTTTTTTTTTCAATTATACAAACGTAATAATGTTTTTTGTTCTTTCCATACGTATTTATTATAATACTACATGCGCGCGCTACGGTTTCGTGTTTCGAGTCGCCGCGTGCCGCGCCGCCACCGTCTCGTGACTTTAAATGACACGCGTGTACACACATACCTACCTATACTTATACATACTTAAGCACGTGCATATATTATTATTATAAAATCGAGCAGTAAATGGTCGGATAATAACTTCTCGGTATCCTATGCACGTAAGTATAATAAATGTGTAAGAAAAATTACTTTTCTAAGTATTTCGGTCGGATTACTCGTGCTCCGCAGTCGTATATAGAAGAAAATACCTGTATACTCCCGGTACACATTAGTACATTACGAAATTGCTAAGGACAAACGACAAAAAAAAAGGACTTGTAACTTATTGTGATTGGTGATGATGGTGGTTGTTGTGATTATGTGATCTCTAATCTTTAGAATCTTTATACATTTATAAAACATTGTGAATAAAAAAAAAAATGGTACGAGTAACCTTGGGTTGAAATTTCACATTTAAATTTCTAAAATTATATGTTTACTATAACAAATTAAGCTTATATTATATAATTTCACTTATTCGGTAACTAAACGAAATGAAAAATTTTATTTTAGATAAACTGGTTATTTACCTTATTCAAAAAATTCTTATTGCCTGAAAATGATTAGGTACCACAATGGTAAACGATAATAATTGTTAAAGATTTTTACATAAAGCTAGATTTTTTAGTTGCCATTAAATAACTTTTTAAATCTCATTTTTTATTTTTAATTTCAAGTAATAGCCTTTACTAGTGAGCGATACATATTAGTCATGATATACTTAGTATGATATAGTAGTATACACTCAAAAACAAAACTTTTAATAATAGTAATTGTTTCTACAGCTATACATATAAATGTATTTTTCTTTTTTAATTTGTATTATTATAAGGTTAAGTACTTTGTATAATTTTTGATTAGTTTTAATTTCGTTTTAAAAGAAACCGATGATGGTATTTCGTTATTTAAATGATTTTAGAATAACATATAGTTTTCACGTATAAAAACTATAATAATTAACAGGTAATGTTATAAAAAAATATTGCTAGGGTAATTTCTTTCGATTAATAACAGTTAGTTTAATATACAACATTCTATAAAAGTATATTGCTTAGCTTATTCGTTTTCAAAAAAATTGTTAAATAATATATGAGGATAAGAAATCTATCCGGGTTGCAAGACGAGTCAATAGGTCGAATTTAATATATTTTAATTTACCAAGCATTATATTATTATCATAATTATTTTATAATATATATATAGTGTTATTGCAGCTGCAGATTTATTTGCAAGCTATTAATGCGTTTGAATCTTTAATTAAGAAAATATTGATTCAGTTCTCGTGTGGAATCTAAATATGTTGTTGGTAGGTATAATACGAGTATATATATATATAATAAAATGTAGGTACTATGTAATACAATATTTAGTCATGTTATGTGTTTTGTTAAGTGTTCAAAATTTTACTGTTTTAATAGACGAATCCGTGTAATTATCGAAATATGGTTTTATCTTACAACATTGCTGTACGCGTATACACGCTCCTTGAATATAATGTGCATGCTACAGTCAGACGAGTATTTATTTATATTGATTATTGAAGAATTTAAATAATATACCTACACACAATTCCGAATTGCATGTAAGGTTATCGAGTTGATATTCCGATATTAAAACGAAAAATCAAAACCGTTCACATATTATAATATTATATATAGGTATAGTATACTTGTTTCGAAATAATCATAAATGTGTGAACGAGTCGATTATATACGACGCACGCAGGGCAATAAACGTTTACGCGTATATTACATCGTCGAGTATCGCAGCTCTATGCACAGTTTTGCTGATATAAATTTCTTAGATGGATAAAATTATAAAAATGTATACCAGATCCAGATGCCTTATCTAGGTGCGCATATTATGTGTATGATTTATAAAATGGAAATACGTATAATTAGAGTTAATAAATGTAATTAGTTTTTTTTTTTCATGCAAACGAGATTGGATCACCGATAGTCGATATCGTTAAAGCTAATCGAAAACTGTTCAGTTTTATGTGTACACTATACTCAGCGCAAAAGGTTATACGTTCTAGACTTCTAGGGTGACCATTATACATTTTCCCGTTTTCCGAATCGATCTTGTTCCGTGTGCGAAAATTAAACGTTTAATTTTAATAAAGCATTGTATACCGTTTTATTTCTTTTATTATTTTAACTATTATTAGATATTAAATTGCAGTAAAAAAGCAGTCGTAGTAATTATTTTACCAATAAGTCAATAATTGTATAAAAATACATTATAGGCATTTGATAAGAATTAAAATATTATTGAAATAGATAGATTTTTAGTTTCTTTTCTCACATTCAACAATTTCAAAATTGTTTTCTCATCGAATGAAAGATACCTCGATTTTTAATTGTAGTATAACGATCATCGACCTATGGCCTATATATGACCTAACAGCCTATAGGTTACGCTAAGGTTAACGTCAGAATGGGCAAACAATATATCATTACACGTTCAACGGCTGTAGTTTTTTTTATAATTTCGCAGGATTTTAGTTTACAACGATCTAACGCGTAATCGTCGACGTATCGATATTCTTATATTATGATTTTTGTACCTAGAACATGAAATCAATACACATGTACCATGTATAATATAATAAAACACTTATTGTGTCCGTACACATAGGCTGCATAATGTGAACTCGAGTCGAGCGGAACGTATAAGACATAATATTAATATTATCGATTCGATACTAATACGATCTACATAAAATAATATATACATGCTGCTGCATTTGGATACGAATATCGATTCACACCTAATACTGTATCGTGTCGTGAAATTTAATAGCTATATACATTTACGCGTGTAGCGTATATGGTAATTATTATAATATAATATGTATACACATAATAATACATATCTTATATGTACATATAAAATATTATATGCATGCGGTAGTTCATAACATAATTTCGATATTAATTTTCTCCTAGCGGAATAAATTTGTATAATATACAGCGTATATATATAGGTACTTTAGTGCGGTATATGGAGGGTGGTGTTTACCCGGGGTGGGGCGAAAGGAGGATCGCCCCTCCTTAAAAAATTTTTTTATCGTCATTTATAGTCGTTTATTCGGTGCGTCACGGTAAAAAGGAGAGGATAATATTCCAATTTGTTATCCCCTCCAGATGTTATATGAATACATGTGCGTATAATATTTATAACTACTGATATAATAATATGCGTGAAAATTTTCCACAGTATGTGCAACGTTTTGAGATATATAAATCATATATTGCAGGTATTTACAATATTTCGATGAGTTTGCCACGAGATCATACTGTGTGTATATTGTGTATAAACCTATGTTCGTGGAAATGGATTTACAGCTCATACACGGGTAGACGAGCAGTTATAATAATTGCGTTTCCGTCGAAGTAAAATAATTGAACAAGACCCATAATTATAATATAAATTAAATACAACTATACAAGTATACAAAACAATTACGGGTACACCTATCATATATTTATGCTATACTACGTAGAGTAAGTATATTCCTTATGCTAAAACTTATCGGTGCATATAGTCACGCTGAAAATGCCTGAAATCGGATATGCTTGCAATGTTTACAATTACTTAACTCCTCTCCTCACCAACGAAAATAGAATAACCATCTGAAACATCACGAAATAAATCCGAGAAAAAATGTAAGCTCATAAGGAAAACTCATGTTTTGGATAAATTATATTTATCCACTGTGCAGCAGCAATGTCGAGGATAATGGAAAGTTGTAGCGAGATAAGTTTGCTCCAGCGCCATAAAATCGCACGACATTGCGATAGAAAAATATAACAGCCGGATTAAAAGGAATAAAAAATAAAATCACTGTAAACACGGATAAAACGGCAATGACCGAGACAATTCAATAAACAAATTAAATATACTATATAAATTAGATAAGGATCGGGTGCAACTAAAAAAACTAAACAAATTCGACTGTATTTTTCTAATATTAATGTAAATAAGTGACGGAAAAAAAAGATTTTATCTGGCGGAAACAAATTAAACAGTGAATAAAATGAATTGATTATTAAAGACACTGGGATAAAGTATTTGGTTAGAGAACTAGGGTACTCGTATATATCATAATAGGCGTATATACAAGAATAAAAGAATATTGTCCGTGATTTTTTCGACGTGTATCAGATGATATTTTTGCTGTAGGCAAAAATTTCAACATCACTTTTGTAAGATATAAAGTATCTTCTTAATTAAAACGTGCCTAGGTGAAATACAAAACACAAACTGGATATCATTGGCCTCCGCGATCATGTAATATATATATACAAACATAAACAACCTGATGGTGTCATAAGATTTAAAAACATAGAGAGTGTATAACTGATTTATTTAAAAAAATAACAAGTAGATAAATATAATGTATAATGCGTATTATTCTTACAACGATAAAATATGTCTCAAATGAGCATCTTGCGCATTTTTGCGTAGTTACAAGACCCAATGACAGAGTGCGCATAATAACGCATATCTATAATATAGGAAGTTCCACTGCATATTTCCAAATGATAAGACACAAATCAATGCACAGCTTTAAAAATTTGAGCAGTAAAAAAAGATATTTCATTTGGATAGATGATAATTTTTAAATATTTTCTCTATATTAGAAAGGGTTTTATAGTATAATATTTCGTCACTGTTTCGGTAACAAAAAAAAAAAGGGATTATCT
The DNA here is from genome assembly GCA_025469195.1 of Chaitophorus viminalis. Taxonomy (NCBI): domain Eukaryota; kingdom Metazoa; phylum Arthropoda; class Insecta; order Hemiptera; family Aphididae; genus Chaitophorus; species Chaitophorus viminalis. The sequence goes on along the minus strand of JAIPRK010000095.1, from coordinate 218,462 downwards.
ATTTAATGTTCTCAAAAGAAAGTTTATATAAGTTCCATTAGTGCGTTTAATAAACTGTACTCCCAGGCTTTTGGGTTATTTTATGATGAGTACATGTATACATCTAAATGTATAGAGTTGCAATAATAGACGTACTAAATCGAATTATGAACGATAATCATACGTTAATTACAATAACAATACCTTATATTTCATTGATGTAGAGACATATTTTTAACGTGATTTTTTTTTTTTTAGCCAATCCACCATGGAGGAAAAATTCTTATTGGTTGAATAGTATTATTATAAGTACTAGTCTATAACAGAATGAAAATGATTATACCTAATTCCTAGTGTATGATAAAATCCAAAAATTTAAAATAAAGTATTTATCTCACCAAATATGTATTGTTTTACCAATACATATATATTAAAAGAACCAAGAAGTAAATTAATAACAAACAAATAAAATACAATCATTTGATTAAAATTTTTTACATCATTTTAATCAACAACCCAGAAAAAACAGAATTTCAAAAATAATTTCTTCGAAAAAATTCCTAAGGCATAGATATACATTCGTTGAACTCCAAAAATGCTTTACTGACAAATAATAGGCAAAGTACCAATGACTAAATAATACTATATTCATGCGACGTTGTAGAAAAATATTCGAGTCAATGACTTTGCAACTTGGTTAAAGCAATTTTGCGATATTTTCGGTGTGCACTGTGCAGAATAATGGTCGAAATGGGTTGTTTTTTTTCTGTTTGCAACTACATTACTTATAGCGCCACTATATACTTTATGCACCATGTATACACAGTCGTTATGCGAAAAACATAATAATATTATAATTATATCGCATATTGTCTTTCTCATGAAGCGTCATCGCAGTATTATATTATACATTTTGTTTCGACAAAATAATAAAAATAAAAAAATTATTATAACCACATCACTGCACCGCAACGCGATGACGAGACCTCATACACCACTGCCGTTAAGGAAATTCTATGTTTACCTATTATTATTATTATTATTATTATTTTTATTATTATAGGTACCTACATAGTGCGTGCACATCGCTAAGGTATAGTCCAACGATTATTATTATTAATTATTGTTGTATAAGTACATATTTGTATATATATATATATATATATACGTTTCTTCTGAAATAATTATATTTAATTATATTTAATTCGCATTCAGCCGAAAAGCGCGTAAGTGCACTTCCTTGAAATAATAATAATAATAATAAGTCCCGCGCATAAAATAATGATGAAGATGAAGGAAGATGACGATGACGATGACCACGAACACGATCATAACTACGGTATATATACAGGCGATGTCGTGTATTACCACTAAAACAATTTCGTTCCGACAAAATTGCCTTGTAGTTTATACGTTTATTCATAATATACGCGTGTGTATTATAATATTATTACACCGCAAACAATCTATCCAATACAGAATAATAACAGTAATAATAATAGTAATAAATAATAACAATAATAATAAGGCGATGACTATTACATTATTATCATCTATACATATAGGAGATGCAGCATCATCATCATCGTCGCTATATTATATGCTTTGAATTTAATCTGACACCGTCGTGTATTGCGCGCGCGCACTTCCCGCCGTTTAATTATTGTTCAACTTATTATAATATATAAGTATTCGTATTATCTCCACGCTAAATGTTTTCGATTAAAATAACGCGTTTGCGCGCGCACGTATATTATAAATGGTTGAAACTGCAAACGTAAAACGTTATAATAATACACGAGTTCGTGCCGGAAATTACCACTATTCTAAATTAGTTTTTATTTTTTTTCTACCATTTTTTTCTGTTCCCCGATCGAGAACTGATGACGATAAATTGTTAGCGCACCCGCGTATACATATTTTGTAGTTTTAACCTGCGCGCCATGATCGAGCAAAGAGTATATTTACGAATAAAATCGTATCACGTGATATTGTAATTATCACAAAAAAATAAATAAAAAATAATAATAATAAAATAAAAAAAAACATATTATTATTTTTTTAATATTATTTTGAATGTGTAGGAAATTTAACTTTTGACGACTCACGCGTCAATATACGTTTTCAAAGTAATCTATCACAATATTACATACATTAATACGTATACAAATTGTATACGTGTAAATATACGCTATGTATATAATAACATTGTGTTACATGTATTTATGTTCATTATAGTAGTGTAGACGATGTTTGCGATTGCACTTGCACTCATTAAAAACGGCATGATACGATCTTCTTAAAATCTACAGTGTTCAGAATTCGATTAGACTTTGAGCAGAAAAAAATCTATATTATATTATAATAAATATAATTTTAAATTCCAATGTGCGATCGCACCGATAAAAAGAAAAACTTTGCAATGAATACAAATCGCTTTAATTACTATTATATAGTCACCGCGACCAGCTTCCCACTCTTTCCTACTATTGTATAAATAAGACCGACGTGCATGCGTTATTATACTAATATTACATATATTATCATGCACGAGTAAATTTTAATAAATATCCAACATGTAAGAAATAAAAATCCAACTCTCGAACACGTTTATACGTATATGAACCTTGGCAATGTGCGAATTATTTGGGCACATATATAATTATACGAGTATAATACAAGATCAATGGCAAAAACAAATTATAATAACAGAATAACAGACTAGTATTATCAAAAAGAAAAATACCTAAATGTTTCGATGGGAATGTTGAAACTTTTTTATATTCATAGAAAAATGCGATGGAAAATATGTGTCTTGTTTTGAAATCATCAGAAAAGACAAACCGTTCATATAAATTCTCAAAAATGATTAAATCGGATGAACAATAATTATGTATTTATGTACATATATTTTAGAACGACACTCAAATTATTGTGCATTTCAATTGAATGTAAAACTACGGAGTAAACCATAATAATGTCAACTTAGAATGAAGTAACTAATTAGAAATTACCAAAATGTATTATCTAAAGTTTAATTGGTTTTGAAGCATTTTTTAGGTCAAACTTCGAATCTTTCTGGATTTACACATCCTACAAAACTTTACGCATCATAAAACATTTTACGTGGCGTGTACAGTAGTGTGTTATATATGCAAGTGTACAGTGATGCATATGTGGCACATCGCACTTAAAGACGGTGCATGGTGAGTAGGTAATACCTGTTACATATATATAATATTAATATCATTATAATATTTTTCCTCTCCACCTATCCGACCCAGCGGGTGGTAATCGGAGTAATTTATTCCGCTTGGATGTCACACTATATAAATCTGTACATACATAGTTTCCCGTTACTACGTTTTTAGTTGTTGTCGTCGTCGTTGTCGTCGTCGTCTCGCAAATATTGAATTCACTAAACGGAATATATGGTGATATATATTATAGTACACATAATATATAGATATACATATAATATTATCCGAGATAATTTTTTGAACCTGTCCCAGAATAAAATTATGTTTGGTCCCACTACAAATCTGTAATGTGATTTGTAGACATTTAGACTTGATAAGACAAGCAAACTTGTCTAAAACGGAACACATTTTTTGGCACCCAATTTGATTTTTTTCTTTTTCTACTAGATAATACTTTAAAATATGCGAATAGCAAGCTGTTGTCGTTGTAGTGATATAGTTGCCAATATACATAACGTGAAAAAATCAAGGTTCTAGGAAATTCAAACCAGAAGATCATTAAAAAAATAAAATATGTGCTGATCAGTTTTTTAAAGTTTTTCTCGTGCGGTATTTATAGGTAACTTTCAAACATTTAAAATTCGATTTAACCACTTATAACTAACAAGTGGAAATCATAAAAGTATTTTGAAATATTAAAAGGTATTGAATTTCTGGAAAAGGAAATTTTAAAGTTATTTCTCCACGGATCATTATATAAGTGCAGTTATTCGATAAGGGAACTCTACGGCATATATTTTAGGTAAGCGATGGAAAATGATTTAACGGTCGGGAAAATCACACATGTAAATTAGTCTTCAGTTCGAATTAAAAACAAAAAAAATTAATAATTATCAATTATAATTTAATGATGTTCGAATCTTGTGGGTTCAAACTATACAATTTCGACAGTGCCTTTTTCCTTTAATATAAATTATAAATTTTTAAATGTGACACCGGAATAAAATAAGACGATCTGATAATAATAACTATTGTCTATGATATAGATTATATATTTTATCCTAAAAAAAAAAAAAAAAAAATCAAAAAAATCATACGTATTATAATGTTGTATTATTCGTGTTTGTATATTATGATATCGCGGATACGAATAACGAATAAAATAATTATTTAAATATATTAATTATAATATCTACTCTACCACAAGGACGCGCCACTGTGATGACTTACGTGTGCGTACTGCATGTTTACACTAATATACATACACTGCATACATACATACATACATACATATATACATACATACATACATACATACATACATACATACATACATACATACATCCATACATACATACATAGTACATACATACATACATACATACATACATACATACATACATACATATATTCATATATACTGCATATGATGTATACATAGTACATACTACTGCACTTCGGGTCGTTTCCGCGTGGGCGGGCGGTTTCGATTTCGCGAGGGGCTTCCCGATTCGCACGCATCACGCGATTCTATATGCACCAAATACCTAGCAAACGATCCGACGACCACTATAAGATTACAAACTTTGCATATCATACTGCAGGTACTACGTATGTATCCACCGAGATTAACCGATGGGTACACGAAAAGGTTCGTTTGAGTACAGCACTCTAGAGAAACATTAAATATTAGTATAAATATTATTTATTATCCAGGAAATTCAGTTTAAATTACTCCGGCCCGACACACATGCACCTTATTTTATTATTATTATTATTATTATTATTACTATTATTTATTTTTATTATATGTACCTACAGATCAATCGATTTAATCACCGCATCATCGATGGAACAGCTTTAATCGATGCAAACTTCGGAAACATCATATGAAATTTTACATGAGGGACTGCAGCTGTATATTAGTTTGAATTCCTGTATTTCATTTATTCGTTAAAAAAAAAATGATATTTGTAATGAAAAAACTATGTATGGATAACTTTTATATTATAATATGTTCTCAACCGATTGTACTACAAAAATTACTTGTATATTGTAAATTTATTTAATTATTTCCTCGATTATTTCTACACGTATACGCAATGCGCATATTAATATATTATAAACTTTAAATACATTTGGTGATTGAAAATTTATCTACGTTCGTATATTATATCATAAACTATGTATATATGGCATATACTTACTCATTATTTACCTCAATCGCGGTGCAGATCTTGTGTTTTTAAAACTATCCGGTGGACTTCCAACCGGTCTACTACCTATGTGCGCTGAGAAACTACGATATCCACACGATAGCGATCGTCTTCCGCAATCATAATAACCAAACCAAGTCATATGTTTTCATCGCAAGTCAACATGCCAACTAATACGTAATATGTTAGATGTAATATTTGCGGGTATATACAGTGTTAAAAATTAAAATATTAGTTAATTTTAGTTCGGTTTCTAATTTACTAAGACACATCATTTCATAGGTAAATCGTAGTTTAGATCTGTAGATAACTCTACTCATCAGGTTGCTTATTCTTAAAAACAACCAAATACACGATATTATATTAATTGCTTTTTTTTCAAATAGTGGCCAGATGGCACATTCTTTTAGATTCTGAACGGAGTGATGAATGTATTGATTTTACAATGATGTATGTTTTTTTTTTTTATCTGAGGACATATGTTGAAGCAGTAAAAATACTTTGGTCTCCTTATATAGCAATTTTTCTAAGAGAATCTAGTTAGTATTTTGGGCGTTCAAAAGTAAAAAAAATTAATAGTTTTCAAAAGCATCGGGAAAAGCTACAAAAAAAAAAAAAAAAATAACAATAATAATAATAATAACGGAAAAACAATCATTTTTACACAAAAGCGCTTTTTGACGAAATACATTTTTTATTTTGCTTTACCTAACTAAAAATATAAATACTTGAAATTTTAACTAAATATTTATATTATACATTAAAGCATTGTCTATTCATGGTTAAGTTTCGAAGTATTTTGATGTTTTTTGACTAGTTTAAAGACAGTTGAAATTTTAGATTTTTTTAAGTAATTTTTTTTTGAAGCATCGATAAAAAATTGACTGCTTAGAAAATCTTGAAAATTAATACAAGGTTTAATATAAGTTTTACTTACTACAATTAATAAAAATTGTAAATTTTAAATAGTCAAAAAATGCGAAGTGGTATGTTCTCAAAAAATTATTTACTAACAGACCTTTTAAATTGTATAACTATTATAACTGCATTGATAGCCTCTCCAAAATTAATATTATATTTCTATAATATTATATACAGAGTGTCCCCAAAAAAACCATTTTTAAATAAGCTTTTAATTAAACTGTCACAGTTAATGGTGAACGATACCGCATCATGATTACCAATTTTTAATGATTTAATCTTAAACATGTGGACCGTACATAACTGTGGTTTAAGCAGGATGACAGGGGGTACCTGCCTCAGTGCATCAGTGCAGCAGAGACTATTGGACTGCTCATGAGATGTTCCCGAATCACCTCATTGCGTGTTATGGTGATATGAACTGACCAGAAAGGTCATGTGATCTCACTCTTTGAGATTTTTTCCTTTGAGAATTTGTGAAATCATAGGTTTACATGAAAAAAGCGAGAATCATATGTGATTTGAATGAAGAAATTCGAGGTGTAATTGTCATTGCGAGTCTCGCCAGAGAAGCAGTTATTGCTAATTTTCTAGGCTACATTACAGCCTGTCAAGAAGGTAGGGAAGACCATTTGAATGGTATTAATTTTCATACGTATACCGGATGTAATATATTTTAAAACTGTACCTACATATCCTTTTTTTGTATGTTTGAAAAATAATTTTTTTTTGCTGATTTAAAAACAGCAATATTTTGGGGTCATCTTGTAGTATTAACAGTATTGTGATACCCACATTTTTGGATTTTCCTAGAGTAATCAATAATAATTATAATGAATGTTTATTTAGCAGTTTTTGTAGATAATATGTACACAATTAATATTTATTATTACACTGCAACGTCTATTACTAAGGATGTTTCCTTGTATTGATAGACGTAAGTCTCTAAAAGAATATAAATAATAAATAATTAAATAGATGAAATTAATTAAATAAACTAAATGAATAAATAATAATAAAGAAGTACATTAATTAAGTTACCAATTTGTATATAAATAACAATTGTGAGAGAGAAAAGAAATCTTGTATATAATATAAATTAATGAAAATATAAGAGAAAAATTATAGATAAAGATAAAATTATAAAATAATAAAATAATACAATAATAGTTTGTGACTTTTGTCAGAGGTTTTAATACGATTAATTTAAAATACTTCAGTTATATGGATTTAAAAATCCGATAAATATTCGAGATTCGGCAAAAACATACACGTATATAAATATAATATACATGATATAACGTTTAGTCGGAAGACAGAGACGCGCAGGCGATAGCGGAGCAAAAAACACAATATAAATATATTATCATATCCGCACGCACAGAGACCTGCAATCCAGACTTACTGATGGTATACACAAGACACACACACACACACACTGTGTGTAATCGCTTGTTAAAAATATAATGTATAGATAGTATGAGCGGTTTTTACATTTATACATAGAAATATGTTTTAGCATGCGTATTTGTATATGATAATATGTAGGTATACGTTTCATGTATATAATAATAATAATAGTAATATTAATAATATAATCGGCCAAAGCGCGCGGCACCGACACACCCTCAAGTGAAGTCACGGTTAAAATGTCGCAGGACAACACTGCTATACGAGATGCAGCTAGTACTGTACACTCGAACTCCGCACAGCCGGTATATTGTAAAATAACAATATTTCGTGCATATACCATAATAACTAAGGACGTGTATTATTATACGTCTTGTCACCGAAAAATAACTGCGCGCGATGACTCAATAATATACATAATATATAAATGTACACACCGCGCAAGTACACTTATAATGCCCCGTGATTTAACGATACGATTTGTTATGCGCATACTACAAGAAGCGCGAGAGCGTTTAATATATCATTCCCGTATAGTGGTTAATCCTTCTTCTTGTTCGGCCCACGTACTATATACTATCACGAAATATAATAATAATATTTTACAGCAGCGGCGGCGGCGTAACTATGTACTCGTCGTATATTATGATAAACACGACGATTATCGCACATGCGGAACATAATCCAAGAACAGTCGAATCTCTATTCTTCGGATCAATTTCTATTTAACCAAAATAACTGGGTATGTTTAATAATAATATGTTTTTACGGAACAATACAATACTACAGGAACACAAAACAAATTGTTTTGTATTAATAAAGTTTTCCTTATATTAGCTTACTACCTAAGCTTATGATTTTATTTTATTTAATTACTTCCTAGACATCAATAAATGATTTTCATGACATTGGATCAATATTAATTTTACAATAAATTATAAACCAACATTGAATGCGGATCGTATTCAGATTTTTTAAAGTCCATTCAACATTATCCCGCAATTTTAATTGTCTTGGAAAAAATGTTAATTCAATATTGTGTTTGAAATTTAAGTATTACATTTTATAATATTAAAGCAATGGTTATAAAGATTGCATAAGTATTCCTCAATATTTATTGTTGGAATGGTATTATACTTTCAAAATTGCCTTGCTATTTGATTGGCATTATGGATATTTACGTATGTATGTTAATTCTTATCATTGCACAATTACTTATTTAGTGCTTATATTCAATTCACAATATCAAATTAGTTGCAAATCATGCTTTGTCAAATTACATTATAATGTTTCGTATTATAGGAACATTTCCGTAATGCTTATATTAAAATAACTCAAACATTATTCGTTTGATTTTGATTTTAATACATCAAAATTCACAGAAAAATAATTCCAATTGTATACGGTAGTGAAAAAAGGGTATTTCCATTTGAAAAACAAAACTTGGAATCACCACAGACCATACTAAGGGGGGTGTAGAATAAAAAAATAGCGGACAACATAGTTTTTCTGGTGATTTGAATATTGAAAAAGAAAAATTCAAATTTTGGCGTTTTTACGATCAAAAATGGAATTGAGCGTCTTAGAAGAATCATCCTGTATATATGTATATATATATAGTCGATTCTACTTATTAGAGAGACACCGGTTAATAAGGACAACCGCTTAATAGGGACAATTCTTCAATTACGAAAACAAATGTATACTCTTAGGGTAAACGTTCACCAATTATCTGGGCCATGAATCCGGATAATTAGGATATTTTTATAGAGTATATTAATTGTAGATCAATATTTCCACATTGTAATTTGTAATAATAAAAAAAATATAAAAAAATCAGTTTTCAACAAATGTCCGCTTAATTGGGACAAATAACACGCAACCGATGTGTCTCAATAAAGCGGAATCGACTGTATTATTACTATCAATCATCATCGTTGTACTGGGACTGGATATTATTACTTGTAAATTAATAATAATACTGTTATTCAAACTGCGGTGTTATTATGTTATTCATTGCAAAGTTAATAATTAGAAATAAGTAATTAATAATGACGAAAAATTCGCATCTAACTATATAGCTATATTTCGTTTTCTTAGAATTTCTGCATTACAAAATTACATGTATATACGACACTACGATAAAAAATCACACGATGGGCAATCATTATTTTGCTTTTACACACACACACACACACATCATACAGTTGAATTATTTAATAATGCTTGGAGAAATAATTTTTCAATTATTGTTTAGGTCGGATCTCAAAATCTCAAACACATGATGAGGCTAGATCACCATGTGCATACGACGGCCATCCAGCTATTAGACAAATTCGACGGTATGAGAATATTAAACGTCTCAAGCGTCTTGTACCATATGACTTAGTCACTTAGCTTAAAAATTTAAATTAAAGTAGAAGCCCATATTCTCTAACCTAACATATTCTCCCTTTATGAACATTATCAATGTATAATTAGTATAATTTTATGAAAAAAGCAATATCAAAATAGAAAAGTGATATAGAGTGATATAATATCAAAACTAAAATTGAAATTGAAACCAGAAATCAAATATTGTACAATACTATTTTAAAGTAAAAAAAAAAAAACACTTATATTGATATAAGTGAAATTTAAATTGAGTTGGAGCAATTTTATTTAGATTACAAGTCTTGGAATAAATATAGCAATGTGTAAGTATACTGAATTTGTGTTTCAAATAACACATGATATCAAAAATTATTGTCTTGAAAATAATAATAAAATCTATACATTTTCAACTTGAAATTAAAATAATGACACAATATGTACTTATATTAAATCTTAGATTGGCATTAATAATTGATAAATGGGAGTGCAATATACGCATTTTATATTGACATTTCAGAATTGATTCTTTATGATGTAAATGCATAATACTATCATGTGCAAATATATCAGGAAAACGCAATAAAATACTATATTATTATGTGTATATATGGTTCACGCATTTGAAATCCAGGGGAATAAATAAAGAAATTATAATAAAAATCGTAGAACTATACTGTCCTATACTATATGCATAAGCCTCAGGTGGTTAATTATTTTCAGAATATTATAATGTAAATCCAAATAGGTAATTATTATTGTAAAATATTTATATTTCCTGTAACAACTGTAGTATCAGTCCTCGTATGTCGTACATATTACATACGTTTATCAGCAAAGTCAGTACGCGTAAAAAAAAAAAAATGTATAAAATAATAATTTAAAGTTGTTTTTTTTCCGCTTTGCCACTATATTATACCCGTGTGCATATTATTATATACATATATATATATATATAATGTATATAATACCTACTCTGTAATTTGTTATGTATTTTATAAACGTAATCGAAGATGGGATATAATATATTATTTTATATTTTCTATAGATACGCACGCATGCCACCACGAATACATCATAATAACATATTTATAATTGAACAATAAAACATCAGATTTTTCACCGCACACCACAGGCACCTATATAATATAATATAATATATATATATATACACATACCATAAGCGCATACCTACTACATTATAAACCTATATACTAGTTTATAATAATGCATAAAATCTGTACATGTTTTACAAGTGATAAGAAGTAATAATATCGTAGTAAATGTAAGTACATTTTTTTTATGTACGTGTGTACACATACAAATATATATGTTATGTGCAAACCTATCTATATACTTTTTTCATCTCAACACGTGTTATTAAATTCGATCATAAACATTTATTCCAATAAATTATGATAATAAAAACTCGAACAAGCTAATCATCCGTATAATACACTAAACGACTGACGAGGTAATTTTATTGCACGACACGATTGCGATTTAATTCATATTTTTCTCATAAGCCCTATGCTGCATGTTTGTTATTCTCTCTCCTTTTTTAACGTACGACTCGATTATGCATGATCTGTCATTTGTCAGCTACGGCGATGACTGATGAGCGATGATTCTATTACCATTCCGAATTCGATACTTTTAGTCACAAATAATATTGCATTAAGATCTTTTTCCTCGAGTTCGATTTTAGCAACTAAATATAACCACAATATTCATTTGGCATTGATTGTTCATTTGTTTTAGAATTTTGTTTTTATCTCGATATTCTATTGATGACACTTTATCTTCTAACTGGCCTTCGTGACCAGGGTGCAAGTCTTTTATCTAAAACCAAGGGTTTCATTCGATTTGTTTAAGTCATTACAAAAATAAAAAATAAAAATTTGGAAACATCTGATTTGCGAAAAACATTCTAAAATTAAAGCTACACAATTTGATGGTTTCTTATTTTTAATAAATTTTAGTTGATTTTGATTCAAATATGTAATTCTTAAACAATCATCAGCTCTTCAATAAACGTAAAACAAATGTTTAAATAATAAAAACCATTTATTTAATACATGCGTATATAGTTCTTGTCAATTGACATCTTATCGGCACTTTAGTCACTATAGCACTTTAGTGGTTTTATAGTTTTTAGTTCTGACTAGATTTTTGTCATTAATTAACGTACGCTTATCTAACGTATACTTATGAAAAAATATAATACCGGTAGTTCTATTTAGATGCATAAAAATTTTAAAAACGATTCCGGGAAAAGTAGCTTCTTTCGAAGGGTACTGTGGATTGTTCAACTGGAGACTATTGACTCAAAATCTATATTATACGTTTGTCCAGGCCGCTTAAAAGACGTTCAAACAACGCATACTTCGGACCGTAACATATCATTTTTAATAATAATACGTAATATTTCGGAACATAAATTATTCGTCATTACTCGAGAATAGTACCTATTCCGCTAAACGATCGTGTTAAATTTTCTCAGCTCGGGATCCGCGATTTATCGCAAAATGAAAATGATTTATAGGTTTTTTTCGGATGTAAAATAATATAAAGCATAGAAATCGTAATCAATAATCGATATATATATATATATATATATATATATATAAGTACAAAAAGTTAATGGTCGAGCGTACATAATCTATTTCTGTATAATGGTACGTAACAAATATATATATATATCATTATTATTATAACGCACACATACATATATTATGTATATACAACAATAACAACAACGCGTGTGTACAATATAAATTAGTTTCGCAATTGACAAAATATACGTGTGTATGTGTGTGTATTTATCAAGCAGTGAGTGTATGTGAGAGAAGAAATCGTTTAAGAAGAGCCCACACACATAACAAATGGTATTGGCCTTCAACTGGACGGCAGATTAAATTTGGCGATGTCGTTGTGTGTTCTTATAAGACTTACTAGTTATGAGTATATGTGATGGAGCGACAGACGTGGAGACAGAGAGCAGAGTATTATTTATTATTAAGTACACGTTGACGAGACGTTGTAAGTACAGCCAATATAGTAATAATAATAATAATATTTTCGGTCTTGTTGCTGTTGTCAGTTATCGTCATCAATTATTTGATCGTAATCATCATCAAATAATTGATACTTAACTAGTTATAATGTTACGATGAGTTTGTGTGAAAAATACCTTACACCACGCGTTTGATGTGCGACAAATTTTGTTTTAGATTCTGAACGATAATCGCTCGACGGGATATTGTATCTGTAAATATTAATTTTTATCGTTTTGTTCCGTTGTTTAATGTACGCATTAATTATCCATTAGGCGATACAATATTATACAATAAAAAATTAACCATCTTAATGTATATATTTTTACCTTTCCGAATTCAGCAAGTCTCAGATTCAGCCACGAAACTTGCACCACGTTGAATAAAATCGGATGAGTTGTTTTTCGATAATATCCAGTACTTCAGTTGATGACAGTGGCGTATCTAGGAATTTTTCTTTGGGGGGAGGGGGGGGCTGATCAGTTACAAAAAAATAATAATAACTGTAAAATAAGTGTTTAAAAAACAATATTTAAAATTTTAATGTTGAATTGTCACTATTATTTTTAGTATATTTGAAGAACTAATAAGCTTAAATTACTTGGAGAATCTAGTGCAGAAGAAATAGGTTCAGTTGCTTCAGATAATGCTACAGTATTGTTTATTTCACAATTGTGATTAATCTAATCAAATTATGCAAAATTAAGCATTGCAGCATATTGAAATAGCATAAGTACACCAAAATTAAAATAAAATTAAACTTGATTTGTATTTTGTGGCATAAAATATTAAAAATAACTGCATTTAGTTAGAAAAAAATACTATATTAGTTTTAGAAATAAGAAAGTACTATCCTAAATATCTATAATAAATCATAAAGCAATAGTGTAATAATAAGTAAAAAAAATAATTATTATATATTTAAATACTTACTTCTTATTTGAATATTTTTTTTCAGTATTTACATTAATTTTACATAATATAAATTATTATTTGAGTAGAAAACTTTCTAGGAAAATTATAAAACGGCAATTTAGTCGATAACTAAGTATAAACAAAATATTATTCTTTGTAATCGTATTTCCAATTAATATGATTGAATAAATGTGTTTTGAACCACTTGGACTTGTAAGTACCGTTGGGTCATGATGTAATGACGAAAAAAATTGTTTTGCCGAATACCATGGTATCGATTGTGACAAATGATTGTTTTAATTTATTTGTACTTCATTGTTAATAAAAATACTATGTTAAAATTAAAAACTATTAAATATGCTTTTCATATTTTATGTAATTATATAACTTTTGAAGACTTAGTACTTTTTTAAAATTAATTACAGATTTTTGAAATTACTTTATAAATTCAAAATACAAGAAACAGGTAAAAATAATGTACAAAATATGTCGTTGACTGAGATAAACGGTACTCGTGAGTACCACGTCATAATTGGGTATTTGACCGACAGTACTTCTGAGTACCACAATCAAAACATAAATTTGAATTTTGGGAAGAAAAAAAAAATTTAGCCTTTAATTAAGTATAACAAAATAAATCTGTGCAAAATAAACATGAAAAATCATTTGATTATTATGCTTGGTCCACAAAGGGTTAAAACCGTGCGCCAACAATAAATTGAATTAATTTATTAAATAGTAAAACCTTAAATAAATAAAAAGCCAACAAGGTAAGGTGTTACAAAAACAAGTGTTATACTTAAGTTATGATTACACGATGATAGTAAAGTTGCTCTCGCGATAGTCGTTATTTAAAAATGATAAAAATGTGAATATGATAATATCGATACTGACAGGCATGACGTTATACACGTTTTGTGTCTTTGTGATATTGCTTGATAATGGAAACAACGTAATACTATGCCGTACTACCGTATAGTGCCTATGTATTTCATATTATTTCATAAATAATAATTTAAAATTTTTTGAAATTTCGGGGGAGGGGGGAGCTACAGCCCCCTTAGCCTCCCCTCCTGGATACGCCACTGGTTGATGATAAAATATTATCTAAGAACTGAAAAGTTTAATACCATATATAATGTAATATAGTTTATAGGTACTAGTTTTAATAACCACAAATGTGAGAAATATTGATTTATTTTTTAAATATGTATAAACAAAATCATGAATTCATGACAAATAATATTGAGGAAATCTGTAAAAATATATAAAATCAAATACATCTAATTTCATAGAAAAATACATGAAATAAATGTAAAACTGGTCCAAATCAATATTTATCATGTTGCATTGCAAATACTATGTACCTATGCCCTATTTACATTCTAAATAAATAAGAGTCATAATAATTTTGAATTTCGAGTTGCATTTCGGTGACTATTCGCAATAGCCATCTACACGGTGACTGTTCGAAATCTTTACCGGCAGTTGTAGCATTAACCGCGAGATGGCGATGTATGTATAGACGTGCACGAATGTGTACATTAACAAGATGGAAATCACGTAAACCACAAGGACTCTTCAAAACTCAGAAAAAACTTTTTTATGGTAATGCTTATTTCTGATTCATATAAATGAAAGACATTTTATAGTTTATAATAAAGACAAATAATGCCTCACCATGGCATAAAATATAGGCTTATAAAATAAATAAAAATGTAAACAATGATCGTAATTACATTTTGAGTGGCTTATTACAAAAGTTCAATCATTTTCCACGAAAATTAATTTTTTTGTTATTTCATTTTTCTTATCAAAATTTATGTCGGTACCTTACTACCTACGGCCAATATGGTTTTGTTCTTGTCCTAACTTACATACCTAATACTATGTTACCATATCATAATGTGTTACTTGCTATGTTTTGTGTGGAATTTAATTTTGGTATTTATTCTGACATCAAACTTGGTAAAAGTTAATTATTTGAGTAGTGTATACAAAAGGTACCATATGACAATATGTTACACAGTTCTTTATACAAAATTTAAAATCATTATTCAAAATAAACTTGCATTTTAAAACTTATAGATTTTAAATGGATTTATTAGCATCAGCACACCTATTTATACCACGGTAATAATATGATAAATGATTAATTAATACATACACCGTTACATTAAACCTATTCCTTATAATATTTTATTGATTCTACAACTGTTTAATAGATACTAGCATTGATTATAAATACTATTTAGTTTATATTTAGTATTTATAATCAATGGTACTAGGTACCTAGAATATTTTTACACAATAAAGTACACTAATTAGCAATTTGTAAATCTACGTTTAATAACGACCATTGAAAACACATAGACATTTATCCTTTATAATACTTAATTGACTTAAAACTATTAATAGTATCTATAAAATATATTTTTGCAGAAATATTTTGCACAACTTTCACAATTTTACTCAAAATATGTTATTTAGGTAGGTAGTTGAATAATCCTAACTTTTTTTTATTGCTATTTTTATAGCTATTATTTATATTATTATAGGCATGCGAATATTTTTGATCCGAGTCGGTGGTGTACTAAAGGAAGAAGGGGGTTAGGGGTTTAACTCTCCAATAAGATAAATTGTTAACATAACATAAGATTAGAATTTTATCAACGAAATTGTAATTATACTTATTGCCATAGAATAGGTTGTGGTAAAACAATATGTACGATATAAAATTATAAAGAAATAAATGTATAACTAAAAATTAAAGGGGTTCTCATTGGCATTTTTCATGAGACGTTTAAATGGTTCATTTGATAGATAATTTGTAATTCAATAAGAAAAAAAGAATGAAGTATGGTGTCATTCTAATCATTCGTATAATTATCTATATATATATATATATATATTCCAACACTGTCATATTATAGCACTATACAATAATAACGTTAATTGTGGTCATTTTGAAATACGATAATGGCTATTGATGTTACAATATTATAAATGGAAACTGCCATTCAGATATGTTCGGATTCGGACTTCAGAGGGTCCTGGTCAATGTTACGTTATGGCTTTCCAGGTGGACAAATTTGAAATAATGTATGAAGATGTTAAATCAATTAGGTACCAGGAGATTAGCTTTACATATGTAGCATTGATAAGAAATTTTTTTTATGATTACAACATCATAATCCAAGCCCAATGGTAATTAATTATCAACAATACTTATACGGAGGCCGGGATGCAAATATAATATGTTGCATTGTAAGATTCGATGTAAACGTATAGGTATGGTATTATAACATATACCTACATGTTAATTCTAATCATCATATAATTACTAATTATTGCTTAGATTCAATTCGCAATCTCAAATCAGTAGCAAATGATGCTGACAAATTATGTTTTATTATTCCGACATATATTTAAATATGTATTGTACAGCTTTAATGATGATATTATTTTAATAATGTTGGTTCTCTATTTTCAATTTTAATATACGTCTCCATAGAGACTATCGGTTATAAAAACTATCTCACGCCTAACCATGTAATAAAAATCTACTAATTAGGTATGATCGGGTCACTTAAAACTCAGTGGTTTTCAACCTTTTTAATAATGCAGCACTACAAAATACATAATTAATAAATATATTATTAGATTTATCGCGGCACATTGGTTGAAAACCACTGCTTTAAACAAATGTAAGTATAGATATCAATCATGCTCGTATTTTTGAATAGAAAGTGCTGGAATAGTAAAAAAGAAAAAAGACGAAAAATTAGCCATCTTCTTACATACAATTGGGGAGGATGCTAGAGAGATGTTTGATACATTCCAGACAGAGGATGACAGGGCGGACTGAGAGGTAACCGACATCGAAAAGTGGTATATATTACGTGTGCATTTACTAAACAGGAGGAATGGATGACAACACAAAATTTGATTTAATCGTTTTATTTCAATATACTCAATACAATTATATATTGTCGATAAAAAAAATAATAAATAAATTAAAAAACAGTAACAAATGAGTTGAAAAAAATGATATGTACAATATTAAAACAATAAGTAAATAAGTATAGCCATAATATAATATAATCCATATTTATTAATAAACTGTTAAAAAAAAAATCTAGAGAGTCTAATTCAATATTATAATGTATTATAATAATTAATAAATAATATTAGATATTATTTACGATTACGCTACACCGTCGAATAATAATATAATAACTCACAGCGTGTGAGCTCGCTGGTAATTTCCATTTTTATTTATTATTGTTAAAAATCGTAATTGTAATGCCGCGTGTCGTGCGACGCGGCAACACAAATCTTTTTAGCGCAACACGCCCGAGAACGGCACAGCAACGTTAACGGTGCTTATTAAAAAAATATTAGTATAACTCGTACGCATTATTATATTGTTTACCTTTTATGCGTCTAACATTCATAAAAAATCTGATAACGTAGTGAACAATTCATACTGCAGAATATAATTATTTTGAACTCGTTTCGAGAACAACACT
Source organism: Chaitophorus viminalis (assembly GCA_025469195.1). Lineage (NCBI taxonomy): Eukaryota > Metazoa > Arthropoda > Insecta > Hemiptera > Aphididae > Chaitophorus > Chaitophorus viminalis. Next base: position 199,863 of record JAIPRK010000095.1, on the reverse strand, counting down.
GTATGTTTACATAATAATATATAATAATATGTTAATGCTATAGCGCGTGTGTTCGGAAGTGTATATATGATGCGCACTCGCATATAATAATGATTTATTTATTATATTATACTTTGTAAAAACGAACGAAAATCTCAGTAACTAACATTATAATAAATTTACACGCGTCGTCGCTCCCACGTAAACAGCCATCCCGTCCTAGCTATCACACTTGCCGTTCTGATGGGTGGCCGCCGTCATATTGCTCTTGCCCGTTTCGTTCAAATTCTTCGCTCTGGGGTTTCTGTGCACGCAAAAGAAAAACAATCGATTATAATACTATTATTACAATGCATGGGCGTAACTAGGATTAGAAACTTAAGGGGGGGGGGCATAAGCGAAAACGGTGTTTGAGATTGGAGAAGGGGGGCTAATACTCAAGTTTATATTGGAGTAATAATAATGTAGTATATATATTGTATGTAATTAGTTTTTTTTTTGGGAGGGGGCTACACAACATTTAGGGGGCTAACCTCTTATTTGCGCTTATGTAGAGACACTCAAGTCCTATGATATATGTATACCGGCGAAAAAATCATGGCTGAACGTTGTGGTAATAATAACTACATAACGTCAGTCTGATAAAAAACAATCTTTGGACGAACTAATGTTGTGCATAGTGAATACCATATACGCACAAATCGTGTCCACTTCATAGCGCTTCGGAATAAATCAACTGTTGAAGATATCGATAAATAATAAAGAATTTGTATTTCTATTGTATTATATGGCCATGGAGTTCATACGGGAGGGAAAAGGCCAGGGTGTACGACATTCGGTAAAACAGTTAATGAAAGATAACACGTGCGCTTTTTAGGGATATTATGTTGATCGAAGATATTTTTTATATTATACATTGTTATTATACGTAGGTACTACGCTGTTAACTTTAGGAAAATGAGATTTTCTTGAAATGACAGTCGTAGTTATTTAGAATATAAAATTTTAAAGCTTATAATATCAAATATAAAAATATTAAAAATGGGTACTATTATTAGATAGGTATTCTAATGTATTATCAGTAAATTATTATTTTTTTTTTAATCGATTTAAGTACATTTTCTTTTGTTTTAAATACATTTGGGATTAACGGAAATCAAACTAAAATCATTGAAGCCATGGTAAACGCGGCGCATCTCTGGACAACGATTACGTAATATTATATTATTATGACGCGGATGGTTGTAGCCGGATTGATTTATTTTTCCCGCAGACTATTTTAGCACATACATAATAATACATATTATAATTATAACCGTTATTGTTGCTTACTGTTTGTCCGCAAACCACCGTTGGCTGAACAATTTGTTGCTGGTCAAGTTGAACTCTTTTAGCTGTTTGATGTCCTCGAACCGAGTCCTGCCACCGTTCCAGCCGTTCTGGTCGTTTTTCAACCGCCCTGTATACATGGAAATGTTTTCAAATCCGTCTCGCCGTATTTATCAGCGCGAAAAAACTGTTGAAATATTTACCGTTGATCCCTCCCGGGTCGTGTGACTGGTTGGTGTTCAACGAATAGTTGTGGTTTAACCGGCCCGAGTACGTCGTGAAACCGTTCAACACGGATTGCACTCTGGTCTTGCAGTCCAATCTATACGCGGGACGGGTTGGTGAGGGGGAGGAGGAAAACACATGCGCGTTTATTAAAAAAATCAAGAAATAACTTGTTTCCGGACCACGTGGCCGTCCGCGGACTACGCTCACCCGTCTCTGCTGAGCGACAGCAGTTCCGATTGCAACGGCGGCGGGTACGGCACCTCTTCGATGTCCCCTTCGTCGCTGCCTTGGCTTTTCTTGTCCTTGCACTCCTCGGCACCGTTCCCGGGCTGCCGGCACGTTTCCGACTGTAAATTAGGATTCGACGCGCCGTCCGGATGTCTCAGACTGGATATATTTTTACTTCTGAAAGCAACACGAGCACAGGACGTTATGGATGCGCGGCAAAAGTATGCTGACATTTGTGCTAGTTGGTCCACTGTATACTATAATATATTATAAGCGAAACGCTATTCTTGAGCACTCCGAAAACGTATCGATTATTCTAAAAATTAATTTATAATAATAAAAAAAAAAAAAACCTACGAATCGTTTTTAGTTGTATTTCATAAATAAGACCGCGGAATAAATAATGTATCGGATGAAATGTGCAATTTTAGTAGTAAGTACGTACATACATTTATTTAATATCATGAGATTAATTTTTAACCGCGACCCGGATCGAAAAGTGCGCAGAACTGCACTTAGTGTCGGAAATTCACAATTATATTTTATGACGTCGTATCGTTGACATTAATTTTATGTTAATATCATATTTGAAATTATTATGCATGAACAAATAATTAAAATTGTATTAATATAGATTGATATTTGTCTTAAATAAATAACGACTATACATAATCACTTTCGGCGTTATTTTTATAACGAGTAGCGTAAGTAATTATTTCAAAATTATATTATTTTGATTACGAGTTCGGATTGATATTAAGAGGATGCCACACCCGCAAGTGTTTTCTTCATCTTACAAACGCAGAACATATAGCAAATCTGCGTCGATTAGAACTAATTTTGTGCTGTCGTATTTAAAATTAGATTAATCTGACCGATCTGAACTTATCTGTGGATCTACGGAGGTTTTTTACGAAATTTTAATTTCTAAGCCAGTTATGAGTTTTTAAAATTGTAATATTTAAAACTGTCATAACTCGATATTCCCGAGTATATATATATATATATATTATATGTGCTCACATGTGCTTAAACGAGTGAAAACGGCTGAGCGTGTGCAGTTCGCCGTAATGCATCCACAGGTTGTTACTGGTCAAGTCGTCCGTGCTCGTCAAGTTCATCCGACAGTTGTGACAGAACTGGCTGTTGTCGTTCTGAAAACGGAAATCACGCGTCGGCACGCGGTGCACGATTAAGAAATGCCGACCGGGGACCACCCGTAAGTTGGACGTATGCGTTACGGGCGTTTCACTCACCAACAGATAGGCGGGTTCGCTCGCGATGCTGTTGTTGTCGAAATCGTTCGACGGATGGATTTGGTCGTGGTTCGTGGACGGGGAGTCGGCGATGCCGTTTTTGAACACGTCCGACAGCGAAGCGGATTGCATGCGCGCCGGTAACGTGGACGTGGAGTGGTTGAAATTGTTTGGAACGTGTTTGGGTACGCCGACTTTGCCGTTGTACAGTTCGTGAAGCCGGGACAGCTGCTCGTATCGGAATTGATCTGCGTGCGGAACAAACAGTGGCATATAATACATGAACGGTTTGAATCTATATATATATAATCAGTGGCGTAGGCAAGAGCCTACCCCCCATTAGCTTTATTTTTTGTTTTTGCTTACATTATGTAGTATATGCACTATAATGTAATATTTTGTCATACTATGATCTATCGAGCTATGGAATTTTGACAGTTTTATCAATATACTGAATATCAATACTGAATAGCTGTTTTTTTTTTTTGACCCCACTCCCTTTCAGAAATCATGTCTACGTCACTGTATTCAATCCATAAAGATGATCGGGGATTTCACGCGACCACGGTTATGGTCAGTAAACTGCAGCCAGGTACACTAACCTTTAGACGATTTTTGTTCGTGTTGCGGCGCCGACTGAAGCCGGTGTTGGTTGAACTGCCTGAAGGAATTGCCACCGGGCCTGGAGAACACTCTCTCGATATCGTTTGCGACCGAGAGCGAGTCTGTAACACAAAACAAAGGATAAAAAAAAAAAAACGTTAAAACGTTCGACAACACACTGTGGTCTTATACATGGGATCGATCGTGGTATGATTATTTTTTATTATTTTATGGTATGCACAGAACGTACCCGTGAACGTGGATACCACGGTCATGTTTTCTTGGCTAAGCACTCTCAACGGGTGCTCTTCCTGGTCCACTTCCGGTAACGGGTTTTCCAATTCACCCATACAGAACGCGATGTCTTCTTCGGTCACCTGTCGAACACCCACGCACGGGGACGATTAGATCGGACAACCAAACAGATATGACTTACACGCGATCAACACATTATATCGCATTTACGTATATACCTGTAAACAACTATCTTGAGTGGGTACGGGTTCGTCGAGCTCTTCGACTTCGACGATTTCCAGTTCGATTTCCTCGTCCTCCTCGTTATACTCGTCGGAGTTCGATCCCCGGAGTCTTTCGATGGACACCACTGGAAAATATATATATATATATATAAATAAATAAAATACAGGAAAAACGAAACGAGTGACTTAGCACTTTCACCGGTTTTCCAAAAAGTTCCCTCATTTCGTTTGTACTTTATTATGGTAAATTACTATAAATTAAGTTATCTGCAAGATAAACAAAGGATAACAAAAAAAATGATGTGTTTCTATTTTAATTAATGATCAATAGCTGTGAAGATGAGATAGGTATAGTACTATTTTATAGGTAATATTTTTATTTTTATTTTCCCGTAAAATATGGAAATGAAAGTTTGCTACGAAAAAAGTCGGTGAAATGATGTAAACACGTGGGTTAATAGTATTATATTCATCGCTCGATCGATATTACATCAAGATTGTGCACGAAAATGAGATAGAAAGCTATGCGATAGGAAACGAAAATATTATTATTATTTTTTTTTATATATAACTTTAGTAAATACTATTAAGCTCGACAAGAAACGAAAATATAATAATAGGAACATTTGATTAAATGCATAATTTACACGAGTTTCTGCTGCAATGAATAGGGTGCCACGATGGTTGACGTCATTGCGATATTTTTCATCCCAGAACCTGCAGCTAAATGTTCACACCGATATATTATAACATATGAATTAGACCAGGTTTAACAGTTCTTTTATTGACTTGTAGATATTATCATTATTGGATACATTTATCCGGCTGTTAAACCATCAAATTTGTAGTTTTCGGTTCATCAGTGCCAATTGTTCACCTAGGATAATTATCTTGAAGTTCACAGATTGGAAATGGATATAATTGTTCACGGTGGTGAAAAAAGTAGCAATTGTGATTAAAATTATTATCACTTTATCAAATGCGTTATCATTTAATTACTATCCGAAATTCCGAAATCTGAATAGCCTATAGGTAATATTAAAATGTGTTGACTCGCAGATAAATGTGACCAAAAAACCGGGCTTATAGAGAAGGTAATTAATGGACCGTGGTGCCGCCACTGCCGCCGCCGCTTACCTCTGCTGACTTGATGGTTGTTTTCGGTCATCGGCCTCACGGGCTTCGGGTCGCACGCCTTGGGCTCCTCGTCACCGTTCTCTTCCTGACCGCTGGCCCGGCCCCTGGGCCCTAGCTCGTCTGCCTTGAAACCAGCCGCGTACTCCTTCATCTCGCGGTGCCTGTTGTGCTTGTCCGTCACCTGGTACAACACCTGGTGCTCCACCCATTTCTTGATCATGTTCTTCTTGTGGTAGTCCATGAACCCGTACACGTTCGCGTGCTGACTGCCACCACCACCGCCACCGCCACCGCTACCGCCACTACCGTGCATGGGCCCGTCTATCCACGTCTCGCCCGCGGCCGTCTTGCCGCCACCGTCGTCTTTCTTAGCCGCGGCCATCAGCATGGCCCGGGCCCCGTGCACGCGGCTCTTGGATATCCGTGGCCCATCGATCCACCGCTCTTCCGGCCGTTCCCTGCAGTTCCGGGACGCGGCCGTGGACGACGACGATGCGGCCGCGTTCCTGGCCACGCGGACCGGTGACGACCGCGCGCTGCTCGCGCCATTCGGCTTGGCGGCCGCTCTGGACGCGGGAGCCGCCCTGGCCGCGGCCACCGCACTCATCGGCAACGACCGCTGGGGTGATGACGGCGTCGACTTGCTCTGGCCGGCCGGTTCCCGGAGCAGCTTGTTCAGCGGATGGCACCGGTTCTCTACCGCGGACAGACTGGGTATGTGCACCGGCGGGTGTTCGCCATCCGTTTCCTCGCTGGGACCCACGTAGATCACCGTGTCGGCCGACTGCTCGCTGCTCGACGGTTCCACGTCGCTCGACCCGATGCCGTTCTGCGTCTTCGGATCGGTCGCGTCGCCCGAAGTGCCGCAGCCACTGGCCACACCGACAAACTGCAGAAACGACGCACGCGATTAGATCGGGCCGCGCGTGACCTTATTGCAACCACTTAAATCGCGTTTAGAAGAATAGCTATGTTTAGAAGTATCTAAATTTCACCCAGGTTATATAGCTGTTAGTAACGGAGAGAAAGTAGAATATTATGTATTACTATCATCGGCATAATTGATTTCGAATTCGAAGGAAAAAGCCTTTTTGTTTATAACGATATTATAATTTTTATGTACAATAATGTGTTTAATTTAATATCCAAGATGATGGATGAATTTTTTTTTTGCCTTTTTTACTTATGAATGCTTTTTTTGTTATTTATAATGATTAATTGTTGTGTTTGATTTTCAATTTATCTGATGGATTTATACACGACATACCTACGTACTTACGGTACAAATCGGTATAAGAACTTGTTTTATTATTGGAGTTATTTACCGGTATAAATACTTTATCGTCTTATTGGGTATTTAATAGGGCCAGTTAATTTTTGTAAATGTACGCATACAAGTATTTATTGTAGAAATGACAAACGATGACGATTTAATAAGTATTAACCTTAATTTAGATAATTATTTATATATAAAATACTGCCTCAATAACTTCGATGGACGTAGAAAGATCATCTTCTATGTATAAAAATATTTTGAACTCACACACACAGTCAACGTTTTATTGAAGACGGTTTATCTACGTACATGGTAGGAATTTTTTTTAATACTTACTAATTAAATCAACTGAAATCTTTTTAATTTTCTTGTAAATTTTGTAACTCTTTTTTATATAAATAAATTACTTTTTTGTTGTAGCTGTTTTTGTTTCACATTTCAAATGCTGTTTTTATTGATTATATTGCCTTCAAATCCGGACCTTATAGATTATGTTATTATGCATATTTATTATTAAGTTATATCGATAATAATCTTTTCGAAAACCCATTTGATTATATATTGCATGATTGCACAGAACAAGGATGGCGAATAAATGTCACGCGGGATTTTTTTAATGGCATTATCCGAAAAGCTTTCACGTGTCCATACACCATATAATATATTATACTTATGGACCATGACGTAGGTACATAATATTATCTTTATCGTTTATGTTTTGTACTGGGGCACTGTAATCGTGAAGTGAACGGGCAAGCTAATATTTCAATCAATTCAATCTCGTTTATGTATAGCGAGAGTCTCTTTTCTAAATCTCTTATCTTCTTCGTGTCCATTCAAAGACAAGAAACAGATTAACCGAGAAAGATGTGTTGTACCTTACCTTGCGAGCGACAACACATCAGTCAGATATAAAAAGTCTTTCAAGTAATACGAAGCAAAAAGTTTCTATAACAAACAATAAAAGTTAATTTGTTTTATAATTTTTTTCCTACATTATTATTATCATCATCGTCAAATTTTTCAGTCTATTTTGTGAAAATCCTCTCTATGCTATAATATGACGACTAGTTGTACGGCGCGCGGCGTTGAATGTTTTTGTTTTTTTAATTGTGTCAGAAACTGGCACATTAAACGTATCCTATTTCTGCCATCCCTGCAGGATATAGGCTCTTATTTTATATCATGTGTACCTTGAACCGCCGTCTACGCATCCGATGTATCCTAGATGCCAACTGCACAGTGGACAGCGTTTCCGTATACTGTTGAGCGGTCGGTGATACATGAGCGACCATTGCTGCGTGGCACGTCAACGAGTTTAAACATTCTTTCAAAAGTTGAGCGAGTTTTTGTTCCCTGGAAAGAGAAAAAGTACCGTTTATTCGATATAACCACCGGTGGCTTATTCTAGGTTTATGCACAATAAAAACGTCTCGACCCTATAAAGTTCAAGGCAAGACCCTGTTTTTCCGATTCACAATGAATACTATACGCGAATACAAAAGCCCCCACGACGCATACATATATATATATATATATGAAATAAACACTACGAGGGTGTATATACATATAGAGGGGGAATCTTGCCCGGGATTTCGTTCTAATAGCCTAATATCTTAGCGAAACTTTCGTCACCCCGCTCGCCCGACCTTAAGACACCGCAGCACGCAACGTGACGTACACGCCTTTTATTATCGAAAACTGCAGCCGTCCACCCTCTAAGCAATATCTCACTTATATTAGGATTTCACGGGATATATATATTATATTATATTTCTGCGGGGACACAATGTATATTATAGTTCTCTGTTATTATATTTTTGTCTCCCGTTATAGTATATTGTATGTATATAGGTATATAATATAATATCCTAAGCCGAGGAAAGATATGATTTTTAACGTAACGTAAACACCGATGATCTCGGTAACGGTGCACACAAACCTGTGCGGTAGATGCTTTTGACCGTTAAATATTGCCAACAGTACGTTTCCGAGGCCAGACAGTGTTAGTCCGCCGGAAGATTTGCTTCGTTCACAACTTCCCAAATCCAAAAGATGTAGACGACTTCTACCACCGGCAACTGTAAATGAAAAAAATAAAAATAAAAATGCATTTAACTGACGACGCGTAAACGTTAAAATGTTTTTCTCAAATTTCAAACGCATCATCATCTACATAGTATATTATACGGATTTAATTTTCCACTGAATCCGATTATTTATGTTAGATTTGAACGTGGATTGTATAGAAACGTCATACTTATACAGTAGGTATTATTATTATACTTTTTCCACCCGAAATTAATCTGCTACGATATAACATTTTTTATTTTTCCTATACATAAAGTATATAAAGTTTCATTGCGATTTTTAATGAAATAAGTTTTTTACGAACTTGACCAAAGCAAAATTATTTTTTCTTTTTGTTCATAAAACAGTTTTAATATGTTATTTAATTTTAAAAGATTTTTTTGTATGAAAAAAAATCACTATAATACTTTTATATTAAAGGATATAAAGTAACCATAACGCACCGTAAGAAAACTCTAACGGCGGCGGGTAAAAATATAATTTATGGCGGAGCCATCATAAAACATATCGTGATAATATTAAAACGTCATAGTGACTCCACGTTTAATTTGATTTTGACGGGAACGCGAGCAAGATAATATTATGTCAAAAGCAATTCGCGTTTTCACGAAGACGCGATAACAATAATAATAGAGTTCGTGATTAAAATGTCGAAAGCTTAATCGACGCGTGTGATTTCCAAGTCCCTGCACACACACACACACACACACACACACACACACACACACGTGCGCCGTCAACAGTTCAAACAACGACGACTGACGCACGGTCTTTCGACAGTAAAAATGCAAGTCCTGTGTTTAATTACGAAACATATAGGTCAACCTAATCTATATTATGTGGTTTAGAAGGTACCTACGGTCAGTGGCGTATCCAAGATATTTTTTTTGAGGGCGGGGGTATATAAATTTATTATATATATATATGTCACTGTACGTATCTAGGATATTTTATCACGGCTCACTTTTCGCTCTGCATACAGAACCAAGTATAAATACTAACCCGATAGCGAATATAGAAAGAAATATCTAGTGTTTTATCAGAAATAGAATTGATCAGATTTTTTTTTTTTTGCTTGATTGAATTTTTTCTGGTAAATTAGACACAACCGATTCCGCACTTATTGTGAGACCTTTTATACTCATGAGTATAAATTGTTAGTAAGTATACGTCGCAAAATTTGCAAAAAAAAATATAGTCAAGCAGATTAAAGTACACATATATAAATAATATGAACGTTTTCAACTGCACGTAGAACGACTGACTGAAAAGTATTGTGATATGTGAATTGGCATTGACAATGATTGCATTAGCTAGGTATTATAGATACTAAGATACTGTAGTTGTTATTCATAAACAAAACACAGTGTCCGTCAATTGCCATAGTATACTGTTTAGTATACTAAATGTATAGTAATGTGTAGTGTGACTAACAATATATATAAAATAGTCGAAAAATTTCGGGGGGTTATAGCCCCTAACCACCCTGGATACGCCACTGCCTATGCAACACTAGTATTCGAGATCCCCCGAACACATAATATTATATTGAAACTATATATTTGACGATATAGGGGAGAAGGTAAATGGGTATTTTTGTCTCAGGTGTCTTCGTTATGAGGACACTCTAAAATTGGTGAAAAATGAAAAGAAGGGCGAGATACATTGCGTAGTATTAACTTTCAAACAGTCATTGATATTTTTCTTTATTGATCTAAATTATTCTAAGTCACAGTTAAAATTCTCAAAAGTTATTTTCATTTTTCTTATTATACAATGAATACAAGTATATACAATATGGAATATCATTAGAGTGTATCTTAAAACGCGAGGCCCTGGGCAAGTGCCCCGTTTTCCTTGCCCTTGAGACGGTACTGCTTACGGTTGCACTATATTTATATCGCACAATAATAAAACCTTTTCCTCGCAACAATTCCTGTCACAAATCACCTCTACCGTATCTGTCCCAGCACGCATGAAGGTATGATTAGCTATTATGGAGTTCGCATGTTGACACTTCCGTCGGAGCTGCTATTACGATAGCAACTATCATGCTCTATACTGTCATCGTGCGACCCCATAGCTTTATAGTGCTCTGGTTTCCTCATAGGCTGACATAGAATGGAGGGGAGGCTTAGTCTCCTTAAATATTTTAATAACCCCCCCCCCCTAAAAATTCAACTATATGTTTGCCTGTGGATTTCCTGATGCAAAAATCAATTCGGTAATTCGTACCCCACCCAATCAAATAAAAACTATCAAATATCAACTATACCCAATTTACTTAATGATATAATGCGGTACAATAACAGTGCTCTGAAATTCAGTCATGAATAAATGCACTTTGAATAGAAAGGAAAAAAAATTCGTTTACCTGCCGACGAACCGGTGGGCACCGTGTACTGATAGACGTGTAACGTGTACAACATGTGCGACTCGGGACACGAATTCCTCACGTTCAGCGCTACGTCCAAGTAGTACGCGGCTTTTTCGATGGTCTGCGCCCGCAGCTCGCTGTAGTGTTGCATCGGCGTGCCCAGCACGGGATCTTCTCCCCTCAGGTACACCCCGGGGCCTGGCAAATTGTCCTCACCGTCTGGAAAATGAAAGAAAAAATGTAAAAAAAAAAAATAATAACCCCCGTCAACGTATATTCATCCGATGATATTATAATATTATGTTAATATAGTCACGAACCAGAATCACATTATTATTATTATTATTATTATTTTGTGTACGAAATCCAGCTATGCGATGTCTAGTGAAAAACAAGTGAAATCGTATATTTTATTGTTCGTTTTTCCCCAATTATATTATATACGTATCATTACGGTTCTTATATTACAATACGTACACGGCGTAGCAAGCTCGCGCACGAGTCACGAACCCGATGTATTGTCACGTAGACATTCGTGTGCATTGTAACAATTTTTTTTTTCTTTCGAAGACGTTTAAAGCCATATCATTATTGTTATTACGTGTGTATAAATATAATATTACGTTATTCGCGAGGAAACCGCGTAAACCTATATGACTGCAGTGCGCCGTATTATGGTCGCATACAGATGCAGTGCAGCACGGCGCGCATAATTATTTACTATTTCCGAATTATTTATTCAGACGTGCGCGCATTATGATATGGGTTTTATTAACAATATAATAGCGCCACGATACAGTACAAAGCGTTTCCCGTACATTTAACACAAGGTTTCCGGATAATAAACGATTTCGTACAACCAAGTATAAAACTATTATCTTGAAAGAATCACGAACAGCATAATAATAATAATAATAATACGATTCGTTAAAATACAGAAATGGCCACGTCTTGTTCAATATTTTACAAAATATATAACAATATACCTACATCATGGTTTCGCAAAAACGAGACACATTATGTATGTCCTACATTATTTACAGATGGTATCGTGAGAGATTAGTTAAAATTTCATTTATCCCAGAAAACCCAATTCCAAACATATATTGGTAAATACATAATGGTTTTTTTGTTTATCCTGAAAATATTTTAGATATTGTGTTCTTTGAAATTCACTCTGAATGTGTGCTATTCAATATTATAGTTGATTAAATTGTATGTCATGCAATATTTATTAATTGTTTATATTAAATGTGTGATACTATGTTGTTAAATTCTATATAGCATACTATACGCTATATGTATATAGTTGCACTAAATTATTTTGTATTTTTTTAAGAAAAAAAAAGTAACAATGATGTGATAAATAAATCATAAACTTTCTCGTGTACATAATATAGATACGTATGCTTTTATTTAAATATTAAAACTTATTACATATTTAAAAAAAAAAAAAACATCATTTAATAATTAAAGTTTATGGTTTTCACTTTTAATTAAACGGTGGACACCTTTACATGTTATACAAATTTAAATATTAATTGGGTTTTGATAGAGTTCATTTTGTTATATGTTTGCATAACTTATTTACACGTTATTATACCGTTTTATTGTTACTGCGGTGAATTAAAATTAAAAACGAAGTCGGTAAAAGCGAACGGCCGGTGGACGCGAATGTATATATAATATTATATTATCTTTTTAGGCGTTTCTTAATTCGATAATGAAAATACGTCTGGGGCGAAGGATGGGAAAAAAGGTACGCGTCGAGAGGGTCGACACAAATATTTCGAACGTGGGTACAACAATAATCGAAGCCACGAGATAAACTATGTATTGTTGTTTATATAATATCAATAAAATAATACGCGTCCGCGGTTGAATTGTAGCTGCAGTGGAATATGTTTATCTTGTTCCGTATTTAGTATAAGGACCTCGGGGACTCAAAGATCCCGAATCCAAAATTTTGTGAAGTACTGAATACGTACCTGTTTGTATACGTATTAAGTTGGTTTTTGCAAGTAATGTTCGATTTTGTTATTTTTGGTGATACTCGATTGGATGTATAATGTATTGCATATTATAATATTATGTTCTATTGTTTCTATTAATCGATTAAATTTTAGCACCAATTAATCGATCAATCGACTGTGTTTTTCACGAAGTATTCGTCACTGATTAATCAATCATAATCGGTTAATCGATTGTCCGATTGATTAACCATATTAATAATCGTGCACTCATTAGTGGTTGAATTGGAAAAAAAAATAAGGACGGACTCTAAATATAGTTAAACAGTTAGCGTTCTAAATCACATGCATAAAGGATCACTCTATAATATGGAGAAAAATGAAGAGTAGCTACAAACACCCTTAATTCAATGACTGCGTGCACTCCTTAGTTAAAATTAAAATCAACGATTAATCGATTTTTTCGATTGTTTCATAATTTTGACAACATATGATGTATTAAAACAATCGAACACTCGTAGGTATTGTGTAGTATTAGTGCGTTTCGAACCAAACTATGTACTTTATTGCAATGGTTGATAAAACGATAACATATTATTATATACATTATATTCATCGGAACTGCATCACGCACGTAAATAGTACATACAGGGCCCCCGAAAGGGAAGGACCTAGAGTACAGGGGCCCGGCTATTTTAAGGGCCTGTAGAGTCATTACAAATTAATTTTAAATTTTAATTGGAATACTAATTTTATATAAAATAACATTTTATGATTCTTAAATTATGATGTACATAAATATATTATTCAACGTTATCATAACGGAGTTTGCAAAGCTCAAAATCCGTGAAACAAAATTTTAACTTAAAAAATTAATATTGGGTATAAATTAAAAAAAAACTCATTTTCATCTAAATAATATTGTAATAAAAAAATAAAAATACAATATAATTATTAAAACGCTTACAAATCTTGATTTTTAATAATTTGTGTATTTGTGTATTATTGGAAGTTTTGTAAAAGGCCCGGACAAATATTTAGTACAGGGACCTAGAACTTGATGTGGGGGCTCTGCAAAGTATATACTACAATGTTACTCTCGAAAGTGTACGTGTGGCTAAGTGAAACATGTCATACTATGTGGTATGCGTATAAATACCGTGTACACGTGGTAGTATCCAAGGCGCCTATGTAAATTTTCTAACATTAAAATGATTTCGCTGCTTCGTCCTTAAATAAATTATACCACGCACCAACTGGTATAATGAGGGCCCACGTTGCGTTATGTGTGCTACACTCGTTCATGTCTACGGGTAGCACATTACGGTGACGTTGTCGACGGCAATAACAATGTTTAATAACGTATCAACTATACAAAAGCATAGACATATATAAACTAATGGACTGCGCTTAGAGAGAGAAACCAAAAGTAATTTATGATAGAGAGAGAAATGGAAGGGATGCGCCTAGTTTATCATAGACACATAAACGATTTAGAGCAATATTTCCATGAATGTTATCATAAAACAGATCATTTGGAGTATGACAATAATATTTGTTCTATTAATCGGTGGTCATCCACCATATACCTACGAATATACAAAGAAAATGTAATATTCATCATTTTCAACTCCTAGAAAATGTCTAGTATCCATCTATGTCCCTTACTTATTGTTGGTATGCAAGTTTGGTAGACGGGTGGGTATCAAAGGACAGTCCATTATCTTCTTCTTCTTCTTCTGGCATATATACTCTCTAAGACTTTTTGCCGCCATTACTACTCTTCGCCACCTATCTCTATCTTGGCTGCCTCTCTCCAATCCTCGATTCCGAGAATTTTTAAGTCTTCTTCTACCACGTCAATTCATCTTTTCCTAGATCTACCTCTAGGTCTTTTAACTTGTGGTTTCCATTCCAATGCTACTCTAACTACTTCATTCTCTCCTCTTCTCACTACGTGATCTAACCATTGTAATTTAATGAAGCTTATTACTGGTGCTAGTTCCAATATATCGTAAAGCTCTCTATTGTACCTCTCTATTGTTCCCCGTTGTTTCATTGATGACAGGTCCGCATATTTTCCTCCATACTCTGTGCTCAAAAGTCCTCAGGTTTCTCTCTGTTTGTTTGATCGTAGTCCATTAAAGTTTATATAATATGTCTGTGTACAAAACGAATAAGTCACTCGTCATCGCGTACGTACACGAGAAGTTTCTGTAGGTAAACACGCGCAGAATCTGCAGTAGTTGTAGCACAGAGCATATGTGTAGCAGACGCCGTGAAAATAATAACAACGGTAAGAATACATTTATATATATATATATATATATGACACCGCAGCCAGTACTATATGTAAACGTAATGGAGAAAAACGCGATGACGAACGAAACGCGTGTGATATAAATCTCGCGACAGCCCACGACGACGTGTGAAATAATAACACAGAATATTATATTATGGCGTATACGAATTATTTTTTCTCAGCCGACGGCGACAAAGTTTTGACGCCGCTTCGCTCTGTGCGCATGTACAACGGAAACATATATGTATATACTATACGATGTCCTATTACATGCGACACCGCAGAACGGAATTATTATTAAGATTAATAATACTAGTCGTGTTTGGGGGTGGGGGAAGGTCACGTGTGTATTCGGAGACTGCAGCAGTAGCAGCAGCAGTAGCGGTCGGGATAATAATAATATGTGAGCGAAGGGAAATGAAACGGCGAAGACACGGCGAGAGAATAAGAAGTAAACATTTTAATAAAAACGTCTCGGAATCATTGTCGTCAGATTATTATTTATTTCCACTTCGTCCCGCGGAGCTTATGATGTACGTATTATAATACACGCTACTCGATGCGCGCACGCGTGATCCGACCTGCAGGCGGCGCTTTTCGAGGTGACGACTCACGACTTGCGGCGGGCACGCTAATCAAAAGCGATGGACCGACACGTATAAATATATGATATAATATATACTTAAAATATATACTTAGGATTTTGCGTGCGCGTGTAATGATATACGCAACATACCGTGTGTGTATAAGAAATTTAGTTAAAAGACTTTGGCGGCGGTGGTGGTGCGTGTGTTTGAATATAAATCACGTACCTACACACACGCGCGTTATGTCGTATATTACGCGTATGTAT
This sequence comes from Chaitophorus viminalis, assembly GCA_025469195.1. NCBI lineage: Eukaryota > Metazoa > Arthropoda > Insecta > Hemiptera > Aphididae > Chaitophorus > Chaitophorus viminalis. The sequence continues at coordinate 183,755 of JAIPRK010000095.1, read as the reverse complement.
ATACGCACGAGAGCGGAGAAACTTTCGACTTTTGCCCGCCAGTCATTATACATCAAATATCTCATTATGATATATATAAATTATGTTATAAATGCAAGATTATATTATATGTTATACACGGCAACTACGCTGCCGTTGCTGCTGCAATAGTATTATATGTACACGAATGCTTTACAAGTACTGCAGGCTTGGTTTCGTGGTCTCTTCGAAACTTTTCAAACGCGTAGTTATATTAATCTGCACGCATTCATAGTTCATATACGCTATACTATACGCGCGTAAATTACGTGTAGTATCACGTGACATATTAACGTATATTATGGATTTTAGAAATACGAAAATTAGATTATGTATTATGTCAAATATATAGGATTAGACATCGCCTATATTAAGAGTTGACCGAGTCATAGCAGATTAATCGTACAAAATTAATAACAGTGTAAATTTAATAACACGAAAGCGAAAACCATACGAACTATGATAAGAATAATTAGTGTTTTAAGTTTTAATGTGAAAGTATGATATATACGAGTATACATAGTGGACTATGTTTATTGTGTAATGTAGTATTCGATGATTTCAAGGGGGTATTAAAGAACTACACAAAGTCGCAACAGACTCAGTGCAATGACTGAATTCCTTGGACATACAAATTTATTAGAATGCTTAAGCAAATCATACATTTATTCTAGTCATCGTATTACCTATATAATTTGTTATCTTTTATTTATTTATCTATTTTACTGCTACTTTTACCTATTTTATACTATGTTAATAATGTTAAACCGTGAAACTTATATCTAAACCATACGAAATAGTAATAATAATAATAATTTAATTTTTATTAACAAATAGGTATAATTTAAATGATATTTACAAATTTTGCTTGTGGCAGTGTGTTCATATCAATGAACTAAGTATGAAGGTCGGCTGAACGCCCATGAACTTGTTTTAGAATTTATACTTTACAGCAGTACTTCTTAAACTGTAGGCCGTGGCCCCTTAGAAAGCCGTCAGTATATTACAGAGGCGGAGGGCGTGAACAATTTGTATGTAATTATTTTACATAATCAATTTGTAAATGCATTCATAAAAAAAAATTATGTTAAATCATTTTCGATTAGCTATCAAAATTTAATTGTGCGCGGTCAGTTGGTTATTTAACAATTATTATTATATTGAAAAAGTGTATCTCATTTATGACTACCAATGATAATGATAATCGTAATAGTGAATATGCCATTCAAACATAACTGGCTTACATAAAACAAACATAGAAGAAACTCTAGACACAAACTTGAGTATCGTTGTTTTCAATATCACACCGGACATTGGTTTATTATGTAAAAATATGCAAACCCATGAATTAATTAAAAAAATGTATGATTTAATTTTTATGTTGTTTTGTCTAGCTATAATGAATTCATAAATTTATTATTTGCATAATTATGGATATTTAAAGTATAAAATTATTATATATTTTTTTAGAGGTATTAAAAAACGTAGATGTATTAATTATTTATTGACTCTGTGTTTTCAGTATGCGTACAACAATTTAATCTAACTAAAAATTTAGTTAAGAAAATAATTCAATATTATTTTATTGATTTTAATGGTAAACTAAAATTCTACTATCCTTAGGCCTTAGGGGGCCATACAATTTTAATTTATTTTTAAGGGGGCCAGCTGCATGACAAAAAGTTTAAAAAGTACTGCTTTATAAGGCGGTATACTATATTATAAATTATATCGCGATAAAATCATATCCATACATACATCGATATTAAACGATTAGTACATAAAAAAGGAACCACTATAATGATCTTCGTACGTGGATTTGACAGACTTAACTCAATTGTGTTTTATTAAATAAAAAGAGATCAAATTAAATCACTATACGTTGTAATTAGTGTTGAACAAATTAGCTGCAGAGTGCAGTGTGACTCTCTGTACAGTTCACGGGCTTATTACAAAAATGTACGCACGCATAACCAGTGTGATGGTCAGAAGTTATCAGTTGTTCCAAATATTTCTATTTTGTGGCCTATCATCGACATTTTTCAGTAGTTTTCAACCTGGGGTTCACTAAAAGATATGGTTACAACAGTATTGTTCACAAAAAAAAAAAATTGTATAAAAAATATGCTTGATTTTGGTATTCCTCATTTGATAACCATTAGCTCGATGCTAACGTTAATTTTTTGTAGGGGCTGTATATTACATAGAAATAAATATTCGGAAATCGCAATCTGTTCAATTTTGAAACATAGTACATAGATATCAGCTGCACTAAGATATATACCTCAAGGGGACGAAAATCCACTGAAAAGGTTGGTTTTTTTTAAAAAAAATTTTTTGTTGAACTATTTCTACGGTTTTCGGACGACAGAAACGAGAATAGAAACTTATGACGCGATGGCGGCGGTATAGAGTTGATTTCACGTCGTACAACTGCACCACTTCATATATTGGTATAATCTCGTGCTAGGTGACCAGGTGACCGCGATGAACGCACTCCGGGTACGTTACAGAGCGCTGCAGACAGCAGTTTTCGCACAAAATTATCGTACGCGCGTATTGTTGTTATGTTGTGTTATGTCGCAAGAGCGTGAAAATAATTTTAAAACATTACGTGCGTATAACGTACTACATAGGTGATAATTCCGTCGACACCGACATTCATAAAATCCCAGCGCGCAACAGCAGCAGTATATAATAATATTATTATTATTGTGTGTGCGATGCGACGGACTAAACCGGTTGTATTATCGTCCAAATGGTGTTAACGAAAAATCCGATCGCAAGATTAAAAAAATAAAATAAAAATACGCACTGTTGGATTTTCACGCGAGCAAAATCCTTTTTTTTTTTACTCGCCGTCAGAGTTTCATTCGAATTCCGCGCGCGTTTCTCTCGAACAGTTACGCGTTAAATTTTATATATTATTTGTCCCAGCCGCACCGCACGCGAGTGTAATATACGACCGGCGGCATGCACACGCCGTAATAATATTATAAGATTTTTTCGTTAGCGATAAATCGTGGTTTGATCGTGCATAGTAATATATTTTGGCAAAAAATATACTAACCACTTTCTCCCCCCCCCCTACACCCCGGCCGACCACTCATTTCAATTATTATTATTTAGACGTGTGTGTGTGTAAAATATTAACGACGAAATACAAAAGTAACACAACTATAAATATAAAACGTTTGCATGTTCCAAACACGTTATGGACGTCAAAATAAATAATATATGTGCTTTTCGAATTTATTTATATATAGTGGTTATATTACCAAAGAGTCTCGTGCCTGCGCTGCCCAGTGGTATAGATACATTATATTATATAATAAGCGAGGGGAGACTAATTATTATTATTCGTCCGGAATAATAAAATTATAAGTAGACAAACGACTACGTGTTGATTTTTTTTTTTTTTTTATTCTTTTTTACGTATGTTTCGCTTCAACGCGATGTGTTAAATAATTTATTGCCCCGTTATATCGTGACGTTTTGTAATTCAAAAGTTTTCGGTGGCCTTTCCAGTGATGGATCGAAATTTACAGATGCACTTACGTATATAATGCGTTCGTGTGTGCGTTCGTGGAGGGGTGGAAAAAGGATTGAAAAAAATAAAAACGAGTTGATTTACCCGCCGCCAACGGTACTTGTTCTTCGAACCAAGTTTCGTCGTGCGCACGCCGCCGCCAAGTATATATACGTGGGCGTGATCGTTGGTCGTTTTAAACTATAAAAAACCGTATCGACGTTTATAATATTCAAATGGAAGTCGAAACGACTGTGGCGAAAAGCTTATCTCGTGGAAAACGCTTAAAAAAGGGCGTAAATCCGTGTTATTTCTTTCCCCCTTCGCGGCGCTCTTTACCGTACAAGGATTACTATTTCTTTTTCCTTTTTTTTTTTTCAGACGGTTTTCAACAGTATACATCCCCAACCCGAAATTTTTAAACAACCTTTGCTGCCTATCAGCTGCTCCAGAGCCCTTCGTCACATCTGTATACATATATAAATATATACGTTTGGATGATGATAAAAAAATCACCCTTCTCCTCCTGCAGTACCGCAATGTAAGCGCCCGTACACTAACACATGCATGCGGCACGCGGATATAATACCATTTACCGATAATCCAGACGTTAAAATTCCAAGGGATTTTTTTATATTTTATTTTATTTTTCCGTCGGCATCGCGAATAAAACGCGCCACCCGCATTTATATATATATATATATTATTTATTTTATTTATTTGTAAGGCATAACGACAAATAAACATTACATCATTATATTAAATTTGAACACAATGAAATAAAAAAGGAAATGGAACAATTATTATATAATATAAACATATGTATATATTTCTCTGTACGGTACATGAACGAGGACCTGTGAAATACGCGCATGTGCAATATAATAAAACAAAGTAGACCATATTACTTGTACATAATAATAATAATAATAATAATTACCGTTAGATTGGCCGGCCAGCAGGTCTTTGACGGGGCAAGCGGGTCCGGACACTTCTACCGCGGACACGCGGACAGAGAAACGGGCGCCGGTCCTTGACTTTTGCTCCTGGATGCCTTTGAACAGCCAGGATATGGCGCACGGTATGATGCCGTACGTTTGCGGGTCTTCCGGCGATCCGATCATTGTGTACGTTTTACCTGCAACACAGTAATAATGCGCGAAACGCGTGTACAAAACGGTCGTATACTTGTAGACATGTATTACAAAAATATATGCATGAACCGCACCGTCCAGTTTACAACCGTGAAACGCTACGGGCGGCCTTTTTCAATCGGTCCTTTTTAAATAACCTTCCATATATACCTACATGATCCATATATTCCAATATTAATCAAATAAACGTTTTCCCTTGTGCTGAGCAATGGGACGCTCAGCATTCGGCAACGGGTAGTCATCGCGACATAAAAAAAAATCCATGTATTATACTATTCTTTAATTATATAACGCACGTTATACATGATTGGCATATGGACGCGTAGTCAACGTATATATGATGATTGTTTTAAATTTTCGACGACCAATGACTAACTAATGTACATAGACGTATGTATAGTATATACATGACGATGATGTGGTTGCAACGGACGTGACAATAAAGATAGTAATGTACTAAACTTCAGTCGGAATGGTCGAGACACACGGAGTTCGGGTAATCAGATTAAATTTAAAACTAAATTTTCTATGTAGTATGTACTATCTATGGTTTTGGAATACAAACTTGTTGCAACTAAACACATAACATAACGTAATACCTATTATTAATTTATTTATTTCGAATTTCAATGCCTGTCGGCAGTTAACTAATTAATAAGCAGTAAAAAGATAACATATAAATGAAGACATTAATATAATAAATATGCACGTCATATTTTATAATATCAATTATTTTATTTAAAATTTTAGTTTGGCTAAATTATAATATTAACAGTGTTAATGAAAATTTGGTTTTTAAATTACACAGCTATTATATTATGTATAAAATTGGCTATATGGTTACTTATATAAATTTATATGCATATTATTTGGTGGAGATTGTCAGGTTGCGTGCAGTGTTTCTATATGCGTATATATATTAATATATTTGGAATTTATATATTATATGATATCGTGAATTCATTACTCACATTATTGTTTATAATGATACACTCTGTGCTCGTATTATTTAGTTCAAAGACTTCAATTACAACTATTATACAGTTAAGTTCAGGTATATATATGAATAAGAATTAATTATATAGCCAGGAATAATAATAATAATATACATTTATTGTGCGTATATATCGATTATTATTATTATTATTATTGTTCGTGGGGTATTTTATGTATATTATAAACACCGAATAAAAATATCATTGTTTGTAAGTTCGTGACTCGGGAACCCAAATCACCTAAATAGGAAAATGTTGTTTTTATTATTATTTTTTTATACAATTCATTCGTTTTACGTTCATTAACTTCGACGAGCCGATGAGGGATGATGACAATTATTGACAAGAGTAAAATAACAAATCCAGCTTGGAACAGTTAGGTTCGTACAGCGCATAATAATATATAATAGCGCACTGTCATTTAATCAGTTTCGCTCGCAAAGACTGTTTGAGAACAAAGTTTGCGTGGTACAACTACGGCAGCGGCGGTGTTCCTCGGTGGTTTCATTACTGTTTAGGAGGGTACAGCTGACGGACTGCGTGCTGTTTGCCGCAAATGCCGTTTATAGCATTTCGGCCGTTGTTTGCCGCCACCAACTTACCGCGCTCCCTTCATCCACCACGCCACACCGTTTTGCGACGTTTTGCCATTTCCGCAGAACCGTTTGCATTTAACGAAATGACCGTAGCACCCCGAGGCCTTTGCAGACGACCAAATATCGCGTCTCGGGTTTGCCCAGGATTTATGGGCCTTACGCGCCCAGCACGTCGACTCTATATTATAATATAATATATGTATAGGTCAAACGATTGGATTTGTTTTTTTCCGCTGCACCACGCACCATTCTATATACACGGTTTTACAATAAGTGTTATTACGTATTCACTAACACGATATTGTTGTGCATTTATATACATATACCTATACGTTAGCGAGCTTACTAACGTTTAGATCCAAAGTTAATCAACAGCACAATATAACTCGCTCAACGATATTCTAAGAAAATACAAAAATGTAATATATAATAGGACTATTATGTTCGACGGGATTGCGCTGTTGAAATAACATTATCCAAGTGATCAGTGTAATCATCGTTAATCGAACATCGTTTGGACGTCTTTGCGCGAGGTTCGAATTTCGTCAAACATATATAGACATAAAATATTATTAATAATTGCGAATAAATATTTGTACGCATACGATGAGCGTGCACGGAATATTCGTGAAAACAGGAACAAAATGTGTTACATACAACGAAATTAGATTGAGTTCTAGAGACGAACGTTGCGAATCGTTTACACGATTGATATCTCTCGCGGCGTCTACTGGTTTATCTCGTACGGCCCATTACACACGTGTCGATCATTTATAATATACTTGGGTGTGTAAAACCTGCCCCTGTCGATAAATTGCTTACTCATACGCGCCATATAGTGCTTCGTGTACATCGAGCACAATCGATTCTGCGACGTGTAATGCGCAATTTTACATTATTATATTACTATACACATACGTATTCAGACGGTTATACGTTTCGCGAACCGCGCAGAACATTTCTTTTCACTTAATTTCAATACATCAATTTGTACAAAGTTTGTGTTTCGCGTTCCAATATAAAATATTGTATATATAAATCATAAATGTTATACCATTGTATATGTGATGTCAAGCTGTCAACAAGTTATGTTTCACTTCTGAGATAGCATTAATATTAAATTGAATGTTTATATTCATAAATATCGGTTACCTCCTTGGTCATAGGATATTACCATACGCGATTCCAACGTTGCAGTTTGGTTCCCAGGAGATTACTTAGATCATTTTATTAGATTATTTTAGGTATTGTATTTTTGTTAACAAAGCACGTTAGGGATAATTTTCAAGGAATTTTATGGATAGCTTATAGGAAATGTTGAAAAAAAAATATCGCATGCCATGTACGAAAGTGAAATCTTATAATGTTTTATCGAAATTTACACGTTACAATGTCGCGTACGTATGTTTTGAATATTAAAAAGAAAAATATTGTAGGAAATATGTTTTAATAAATCACAGACATAATTATATTACCTAACTATTTAGACCATTATATTCTTAAATAGTTAAATGTGATACAGACCATTAAATTTTCTATCACATTCACCAAAAATACGGCATAATTCTTTATTGACGTACATATCTCCGAAATTTTCGAAAAGCGGATGGGATAGGTAGAACGGGTCTCCAGTCCCATCCGTATAAAATTCATTTTCGGGAGTAGAATATAGGAATTGCGGATTAATAGGATGAAAAAAATTGCGAAAAGTTGAATAGGTGCGGGACTGGGGCATATGTGCGTACGTCCTTAATCGCTCCAACATGAAGTTTAAACCACGGAAAAAATTGGTTTTAAAGGTAAATATATCCGATCTGCACTAGTTACGCACGTGCATACATAGCGTCTAATAATCTTATATAAATGATCGTGTTTGGCATCGGTGCTGCGTTGATTATACGTATTCATGACTGTTTATTATGTAGGTATACAGACACACACAGCTGCCAGGTGGTTATAGTCTTCCGGACTTGTTGTTAAAGTTAAAGTTTACCGACACAAGTTTTGAATGTATAAAACAAGAGCATCGGTGGGGGTAGAAGTTTAATGAAGTTTGCTTGACAACGGAATATATATATTTATATATATATATATATATATATGTATATATATATTATACATATATACATAATATATACATATAATAATAATAAGCGAACTTTGACAAGGACGAAGAGTGAAGTCGCACACGGCGGATGTCTGCAACGACCGGATATCGCTAATATAAATAATATATAATACGCGCGTCGTATTCTCGCGTCGTCGTCGTCGCTGCCGCAACCCGAAAGAGCTGCCTGTTGAATTTTAAACGAAACCCTCCTCGGTACGAACCAATCCGTACGCACTTGTATACATAATATACATACATATACAGCTTTTGACATCATCGTCGGCGTAGGCTTGTATTTTATAATATATAATAATAATAATGTACATACGGCGGTGTGTCGATGCGATATCTTTGCGAGCGCACGCGCGATTAATCTCGATTCGTTACCATATATACGCTCTATACGGGAAATATGTGTCCCTACACCTAATACACTGCTAAAAAATTGACGAGACTGAACAAGTATCACCGAGGCCCAAGCGTACAATACGCCCGCGCGCGACCACGACGAATTCCGGATAGGTAACTATTATACAGTCCCATAATTTAGTTTTCAACAACAGCGCATCGTTCACAAAGTTCGCTACTGCAGCGTGTATATTAATTACACAAAGAGACGCGTGGCCATCGTGTATATTATTACCTTTGTGCACATAATTATTATGTATTATAACCTACCGGCCCGCGATTAACCTGCAGAAACGTATATAGATGTCCAAGGATACGCGTACATAATATTAAGTCCCATAACGCGGGTACAACGCGTATTATACCCAGACATGGGCGTTCTCACGGGGGGAGGGATATTCCCCTTATGGAATTTTTTTCAGCTAATAATAAAGTTTCCTCTTCAAATAATATTTTGTGATAATTTTAAAAAAATTAAATATAGTCAATAAACACAGTTATTTGATTTGTTATCATTAACCAAAATATTCGTATACTACAGGTTACAGATTACGCGCTTTTACAAACTATGTTTTAATTGTCCACGATTAAAGATAGATCTTCAAGAGGATTGTAAGCCCTTGATCTTCTGTCTCTGTCCATCACACGTGCAACATAGGAACGTTACCGTTTTCTATTTCTAACGTATCGATTGACCAATTAATGGGATAAGAATTTTGAAAACTGATTTGAATTTTTTGTGAAGTCTTCTTTAGATCGACTTTCTCACATTTTTTAAATTTGGTACTTAACATACCCAAAAATTAAATTTTGTTGATTTTTATGTTTCCAATTTGTTTAATTCTAATTTGTGAAAATTTGGAGGACAAAATAAAAAAAGTGGAAAAGTCGATCAAAAGTAGACTTAACGATGAATTGAAATTAGTTTTCAAAATTTTTATCGTATTAATTGATCGATCACTATGTTGGAAATATAAAACGTCTTAATCCTTATCACGGAAAAAAATTATTGGTTGTAGCAGGTAACGAATGATTGTTTCTACAGAATTTTTGGGTTGCATTCGTGACTACAAAACTACGAATAAAAACTACAAAGAATGTTTTGTTAAATGTGTTCAGTTCATATAACATAATAATCTGCAGTAAGATGATAGAATATTATGTTGTTATAAAAATATGTTTTGTAAATATATGTTTTAAATATATTGCGCATATGATAAACAGAAATAGAAAATCACGGCTACAATTCCCTTATCCCCTTAATCGTAGTATTGTCTATGTCTATGGTTACAGATTATTATATTTATCACTTTTTATAATATACAATATATTAATCTCATGATCTTTGTGGGCTGTTCACAGAGAAGTCCCAATCAATCCCTAAGAATTACTTGATGTACTGGTTCCAAAAATCTAGGAAAATTGATATAATTTTGTAAAAAATATTATAATATGTTGTTTTCATATGAGAAAGGGGGTATAGAGAATTAGCCCCTCCAATTTTCACTGTTTAATCAATTTTCACATTCCCCCCCCCCCCAATAAAAAGTCTCGAGAACGCCTCTGGGGCACTAGATGATTATGGTATTGTGATTACGTATATATGTACAGCACATTATAATAGTTCAACGCGAGTCAGGTCATGTTTTATTATTTTCTATTGGTTTTATTTTATGTTCATTTTGTATATTTATGTACCTCGTATTCTAAATTTTTTTATTTTTTGTTTTTTTTTTTCGGAAACCGTAACAATAAAATATAATATATAATATACTATAGAGCAGAGGAGAGCGATCTAAAAGTGTATACAAATTGTTTGCTGTTCTCTACTTTGCTACCTGCGGCAGTGTCTAGTAAAAGAAAACTATAAATCAATAACAATGAAACACGAATCAGTCATATTTTCCAGATTCATCCCGGATTTGCTTTCAATGAATCGCTTTGTAGAATACGCACGGGTGTTATATATTATATTCAGCAATTGAATTAGACGAGCTTTCAATAATACACTTTTGAACGATTGTTTTTTTTTCAATTGATATACAAGCGAACGAATACTTTTTTTGCGTCCCTCGTATTCAAATCGATTCAAATATTTTCAATAGTATGGTCTCATATTATATAAGTTTTGATCAAGACAGAACAATAAGTAATCACGACAACGACTGCTATAAAAATAATTTTGATTGTAAACTGAATCGTGAAATAAACTATCAAATATTATATATAATAATAAACTATTATATTAATATTGTTTAGAATAGTTGTAATTAGGGCTCGGACACAATATGCCCTTAAAAATACCGAAAAATACCCTCCAAAAAATGTATTTATGATCTACAAATTATTATGTAAAAAAGAATATAATATAATCATGTCGGCTAATTGAATGATGTGACATAAAGATAAATTTCTGCCTTGTCTAATTTAAAATCGGATTACTTCCTGATGATAAGTTCAAAATTAAAATAATTAATTATATTATGTAGTACTATGTATTACTAAATACTAATATTTTACTTCAGTCAATTTTTTTAGTCATAAAACAAGAAATAGGTTAGATTAGGTTATTAAAAATAATTAAAAATACATTTAAAATGTTAGCAAATGCCCTAAAAAGTATAATATTCGCTAAAATGCAAAAAATGCCCCAACAATGTTTCACAATTAGAACACAAAGTATTCGAAACATATTTATAGCTTGGAAAGTATCGTGTAAGACATTCCAAAAAAAAAAAAATGTAAATGCATTGCAATGCGAGTCCTAGTTATAATGTGGTGATATATGTATTTTCTTCATTATATATGCAAAGCAGTATAATATCGAACATTTGTAATTGATTATTAGTGAAGATTTTTACTATACAATTTTTTTTATTGAAATCCCTTTTCCCATAAACATTTTGTAATTGGTAATTTATAAATGAAAATATTATGTGCTGACAGGGATTTATTTACCAATATTATTAACCATAAAAATATAATACTCACTGAATAGGATTTTAAATGTTCATAATCATATTATAATTTCTAAAATATATACTATGTACATACATATATACATATATGTACAGTATAAATATAAATCAAATGCATGGTAAAATGTTAAAAAAAGGAAACATTAATCATCTGAATAATTTGATTATTCATTTTCTCACCCTACAATTTCAATAATTAAGAGGAATGGTTGAATTTATTGATCATACACCGGAGTGGTCGGTATTTCAATTTTTGAATATTAAATTGATAACACATAATATAATAACAAAGGGAATGGATTTTTAGCTAAATTAAACTTTAATTTTCTCTTTAAAATATTACTATCGCATAGGTACACAAATAGTCAATTATGTATTATCGGTTTTGAACTGAACAATAAATTTATTGTTTTAAAATCGAACGCTTATTTCCCCCTCGGATAAACAGGATGTCAAGTAAATTACTTCATTTTGTGTTTAAATCGTATTATTTTAAACACAAGCATACCTACACAGTGTGTATTACACACACACGAACACACGCAGTTTGACTATTCGAATTATTTTTGCATTTAAATATAGACGTTTTGTTAAACTAACAGAATTTAATTTCACACCAATGTGACACGTTATGTGATTTTATTATTGTAACTCGTTGCAGGGGTTATCATAAATACACTGATATTTACCTAGATTTTGGTGGCCAAAGCAAAACACAGATCCATCGGTTCCGTGAATGACAGCATGTATGACGTCCATCAAAGTGGCACTGCACACGTCCACCTGTCAAATGGAAATAGTTTATTCAATGTAATATTCTCCATAAATAGAGTCGTTCAACAATGAATTATTCAAGACTCATGTCGATCGACGTAGGAATACAACAATTATAAATAACAATAAATGGTTCACAAATTTAATTACAACCCCATGATAATTGTTTAATTAATGATATTTTTAATAATAATGGTACATATATAATATGCGATAATTGATGTTATTTATTATATTTCCAATCACAATACGCCATATATTCAATTTGTATTGGTACAACTAATAATAAATTAATATTCCCATAAATATTGAAATATTGGTATTTGTTCCTTATAATTAACAGTACACCGAGTGTCAAAGTCTAGTACATATACAAATTGTTCTAGAAATTCAAATATGCAGTGCAATAATGTTTTTTTTTTTTTTTTAGATTCAGAGTGGAGCAATGAATTTGTATAACAATGATGTTTTTTTTCTTATTTTCTTGAGATAAAACTTTATAGAGTAGTAAATCTGCACTAAAAGTTTCTCTGCGTACGATACTTTTTAGATACATTGAGTTAAAGGAAATCGAACCCGGCAGGGATTGGAAATTAGAAAATCGGACAGAATAAGAAATTGGGAATTGGATATAAACATTGAAGCTCAATTTACAGAAAAATAAATTCATTTAGTACATGGGAAATATTACGTTTATAAGAACTTAGATTTAATTAGTTTAATTATTACAAATTAATGTAATTAATGTTACATGTGTGTTAAACATGTTATATACAACGATAATATTATGTAACTTAGATGTAAACGCAACTAATTTAATCCATTTGAAATTTATTTTTGAATTCTAATATTCGAAAAATCAATATAATTATACTTTGCATCATTGACTCAAAACGTATTATTTACGTAACCAACTAATATTGCAACAAAACTTTATGTCAGAATGAGTTCAAAAACACCTATGATTTATACTTACTTGTATAACCTAGACATATATCATATTCGCTCTTGCACATAAAGAACGTCATAGCTATTATTATAAAAACAAACCGTGTTTATTTTTTAAATATGCAGTGCATATTGGTTATATGGTGCGAATATTTACCTAAAATTGTAAACATTCGACTCATTCGAGCAAACTCTAGTTTCAACTTGTATGTGCACACGTACGATACATCATACTTTGTGACCGAAAAACACGGTCAACGGGCAATACGCCGCTTTATATACAAAACGTTGGTACCAATAGTATTGTGGGTATTCAGCCTTTTTTTTTTTTAAAGAATTAATTATTTGTAGTACTACGGAGTATAGGTCGATGTGTTGTTTCGATGAATTATTTACACGTATAGCGAGTGCGAAAACCTCACGAAAGTCAATACTGCACAATTTTTGAAAAAAAAAAAAATTTTAAAAAAAATAAACCATAAACTAAGCCGACGGTAGTTGGATGTCAATTATACGGCATATACGATATTGATCTGAGTGCCCGAGCTACAGACCTAATAATATGTAGTACTATAAGATAATAGCGTAAGGTTTATGGTGCGAAACGGTTCGCTACGGACACGCGAACGCGTGTGTACATGGACAGCTCTATATATATATATATATATATATATTATTACAATATGTACATCGCGCGCATATATGGACGATAATAATAAATAAATGGACTGCGCTGCCGCCTCCGCCGCCGTGAACTCTATCATGCTAGAATTAATTGGGATTGTTTTATGGCGTATTACAGGACTTCGCGTCTCGTCTGTATACGGACCGTGAAACGCCACTATTAACGTGTTGGCCGTAACAAAATGATTACATGAAAGCTATTCGTATCTCGTCCTTCGAATTATACACGACTAATTACCTGATATGGGCGTGTCCTGCGTAATGCAGTTCCGTATGCTTAATATTATATTATTCTGTTACTTCTGTCCTACGCAGTAGAAGTTTTTATTATGAAATCATAAACGATTTGCCATAAATAATTATGTTTATCGAGCGTGGTCGATAAACGAATATTTATATTTATTTGAATCGATGCTTGTGGATATATAGGTTTCTCAAGTACAGATATTAAGCATAGATCATATGATAACATGAGCGAAATAACTATACTTAATATGGGCAAAAGCAACAAATAATATAAAAATATAGCACTTGTAAAAACTATAACAATAGAGAATAATAATTTGAGTAATAACTATGTTGAGGGTGTGAAAAATAAAAAACAATTTTTTTCCGGCGCAGCAAAGAACGACACACGCACGTCCATTACATAATATACGTATGTGTCTAATATGTGGCGAATGGTGGCGGGGAATGCGTAAATGTACGAAATAGAAACGAACAAAGAATAAAAACCGTACAAGATTAACTAAACCCGCTAGGGACACCCTTCTCGTCAGCTTTGATATATTACGCCATGGGTTCTGCACAGGGCCTATCCCGTACTAATTTGTCGTGTCCTATTTTTACGCCCGATTCCTTGACACTGCAGTGACGACGGATGGCGGACGACCGCGTTCTCGTCTCTCCATACAACCAGGGGAAGGACGCATTTATTTTTTTAAAATATCACCATCACGAGAACCGTTTTGTCACGAGCGGTGTTTTCCCAAAATAATTATCACAAGCTCCCTCTCCCTCTCTCTCTCTCTCACACACACACACACACACACTTTAAAAGTAGTGTTAGACTCTCCGAGCCAGAGGGCTACTGCAGGGGTGGCTAAATGAAGATGGGCACAATAATACATATAACTAACCCTTACGTAGTCCTATTATTAATAATATTACGTTATTTTTAATATTTATGTTAATATATTTGTAAGCTACTCATTTTTAAACACCAATTAGTTAATAAAGTCTTACGTTTAAAAATTACGCATTCAAGGTGCATAGTTAAAGTTGAAATATCACTCTCTCACCCTCCTCGTATGATAAAATAATTTGAACATCGCTCTATGGGTACAATAATTAAATGTTGGTTATAAATCAATTACCTTTCACACTCCCTAAACCATGGCAGTTCCCGAATTATACATGCATAATCGTTGTATCCATACAGTAATTTAATTAAATATTTTATTAATTTATTTGACTAAGTATGTATATTATAAATCACGTTTCAAATTCAAATCTTATATTTTTTTATGATATAACATTTGTTTACAATGTGTGTTAAAAAGTTCCAATTATGGTTATCAACGACATATAAGAACAATATAATCACTTGTTCCCTGTATCCCCGTTGTTCGACCTAACCAAATAATATGATTAACAATCCTAATGTATAACATTATAATGATATAGTATAGATTGGTTTTCGAGAAAAAAAAAAAAAGCGCCATTGGATCCTGTGCCAAATTTTTCCCGGAGATAATGCTTGGTCCCCTCCCGGTAAATACCTACACCTAATACCCATACACGCATGTTATATGCACGCCGAGCACCGAGTCGAGTGTGCCGATAACAGCTCCCCGCCAGAAACGGATATCCGTTAACCGGCTTTTTATTAGAGCAGTAAACCGCCGGGAAATCCCATACGTTTAAGCCGCCCTCTTACCCCCCTCCCCCCACTCACTGCTCTTTTCACACACACGACCCGGAGATATACGAGCGCGCTGAGATTTATGTCTGTTGCGCGAATTATACTGTCTCCCGTGCACTGCGTCCCAACCTCCAACCCTCTCCACACATACACACACACACACACACACACACACACACACACACACACACACACACACACACACACACACACACACACACACACACACACACACACACACACACACACACACACACACACACACACAC
>JAIPRK010000095.1:142150-167268 GCA_025469195.1 Chaitophorus viminalis | reverse complement strand
CTCTCTACAAAGACACACACACACACACACACACACACACACACACACACACACACACACACACACACACACACACACACACACACACACACACACACACACACACACACACGCAAACGCACACACATACACACACACACACATCCCCCGAAAACCACCGCGACAGACGCTACCCCGGCGCATCTTCTTCTACATCCCCCGCACCAACTCCGGGTCGCTACCCCTAGCCGCAAAAAACAGAATGCAGTTAAACGCGGTCGTGTGTGTACGAGAGTGTGTGCATGTGTGCGTGTGCGTGTGTACTTGTACCTGCAGTAGCATTTGTTGAAATGGACCCCATCTCGGTGTAAACGCGTATAGCCGCATTGCGCAAATATCATCACGCGCGTGTCAAAGAACGGGCTAAATATCTTCATTTTTTTTCTTTTTATCTAATGGCATATCATTTTTTTTTGTGCCTCATATTATTGTATATATAGGTAGTAAAATGTAATCCGATATTTCGATTTGTAATTTATTTATTTCCGGTTATTGTTTTGTGCGAAATTGCTTTCTACGATGTATTATTTAGGTATACGGAAAAGATTTAGCGTATTCAGAACGGATAAGAACCTGCATCGTAATAATAGAAACGGCAAAATACAATGCATTATATAGTACTTATATGTACAATATATATTATTATTATTATTATATAATAAACGAATTAGCATACAGAACTCCAATAATCGTTCTATCCAACCATACGTACCTACATACTATTCAGAATCGAATTATAATCGCGTATGGAATGCATAGTGAAACGATAGAATCTTACCATAATGTACGTTTTAATATAACATAATATGACATGATATGATATCATAATAAAGTTGAGACGATTTTGTTGTCCATACAACGTCAATATAATTAGTGTGAAAACATTTACGCGATGATCACTAATATTAAACAATAAAATTAGACGCTCAAAAGTAGTCGATACAGCTATATGTTTATATATAAGTCATATACATCTTCCTCGTGTTGTATAATATATATATATATATATATATATATATATATATATATATATATACATAAATATAGGATTTATATGGATTTTAAACTGTGCGATTCAAGTAGATTTTAAAAATGTACGTATAAATAAATTACAGATTTTCTAAGTTACGATACATTGTTTGCGAGAACTGAACGAAATAACGGTCATAAGATATTATGGTAGTTAGTAATAATATAATATATTGTGCAATAATTATTTAATATAATAGTCGTTAATTGTCGATTTGTAACGCTTGAAGAATAGCTCCAGTAAAATAATGAAACAAGAAAAACACGGTTGAATAACTATTCATATTTATGAAATTATCTCTGCAGGTAAGTAACAAATGCGTGTCACGAAATAAATTAGCACCAACGCAATATTACTATTATTATTATTATAATCTTTCTCTGTCGAGAACATAATATTATGACGGTTCAGCACAACAAAATGTACACACGTGCCGATTTATATAGGTATACGTTTTTTAGTTTTTAATAATAATAATACGTTCCGACGAACGAGCGCGTATTTCACTAAAACACAATATCATTATATTATCATCGCTGTATTCCGTACGTATTTCGCTCTTGGGATTTAGGACAAATATAAAATTGTATATATATATATATATATATATAATAAATGTATACGAACGACTCAGGAAATTAGTATTGTTATATACGCGTATAAAGCGTGTACGCGCGGAATGACTTTTTTATTTTCGAAGCTGAACAAGGTGCATTATGTAAGAAAACATTTGAAATTTATATTTAATTTCAATGGGGAAATGTTAACTAAATATTGCTTTATATTTATTCTCACATATATAAATTAAGCTTTCCATATTTTATAAAAAAAACCCCTTTCTTTTTAATATTCCACCTGACATTTTATGGAGTTTAATTTTTATGAAAATATTAGAAAAACGAATATTAGATTTGTTGAATTTTTATCGATTTCTAGATTTAGTTGGCAGAAATAAAAAAGTATACATTTTTTCTACTTCTGTACATTGCTCTTCGAATAAAAACTTTCAAAAATATTAGAAGTTAACTCTCTGTTTTGTATTTAAACGCCATCGTCACACGTTCAACAAAAAAAAAAATCACTGATCTTTTTGAAAACCAAAAATCGATATTATTCAATACGGATCGATCCGGCACGGCACAGTATTCCATTTGAAATACTTCCATAATTATTATCGACAAGCGTCAAGGTATATAGGTGTTGCGTGATTCGAAACGCATTACAGAAAAAACATCCTTTAAAAAAATCACTCTGTAGATAATACATCACCGAGACCGAGTTAACGTAATATTACGCACACATGCATGTAGTCTACATTGAAGTAATAAGATGATATATAATTGGTCGATGTACTATTAATACCGTACGATTGATTTAAGTCCATACCGTTTACGCATTTTACTTAATAAAAACCAGTTTCCAACACTAGAAAACTATATATTAAGCTTGTTGTTTTTTATATTTAACGAATACACGACGCGTAACTTAATTTGGAACTTATTACGATAATTATTAATTTTTTACAATTCTTTTTTTTTTTTTTTACCTGCGAGTCGTCTTGCGTGAACAGCGCGTCGAACGCGAACATTTTTGGAGCGGCTACGCCCACGCGCCGACTACCGTCGGTGGCCGGAGGCGCGTTCGGATCAATTAGCGTGAGTTGTCTGTGCTTCTGGTCCACCGACATGAAGTTACTCGGTCCGCCGGCGTTCGATTGCTGTTCGTCTGCTGCTCCCATCGGCAGCCCTTTGGCTACTCTCAGGATCACTTTGACCTGGATAACGAAAAACGTAAATCGTCAAAAAAATATGTAAAAACATCATGTCACCCGGGACCCCGCATACATTTCGACAGAGAGAATTTTCGGTAGGGGGGGGTACATTATTTTCGCAAACAACAATTATTTACTGTGTTTTACTATTTCAAGAGATCCGAAAGCATACCTAGTACAATATTTATATTTTCGGTGGCGTTACACGTTTCTTTTTGTAACATTTAGATAAATATAAATCTAAATCTAATATATATATATATATATACCTTTGTTAGAAAACTTTTAATTTTATAAACAAGAATTACGAGTATACTTATGAGTTCTTCAGCAAATATAATAATAAAAATTTGAAAATTCGTACCGTTTGAGAAATCGTGTGGCATATAATTTTATTGTTCGACTTTTAAAACGATAATTTGTCTATACTATATTACTATGTATGTATTATACTTTACAATATGATTCCTCATTGTCGTTATTATTATTTTTATTATTATTATTATTAAATACGAGACTATGTCAAGAGCGATGTATAGGCTATGGGCTACAACACCCAGGTATTCGATAGAAAAAGCAAACGACCGGATGTGATTAGAACGAGTAAACGGTAATCGGCTCCGGCGTGCGTTTAACGTTTAATGTAATTCCGCGCCGACGA
Source organism: Chaitophorus viminalis (assembly GCA_025469195.1). NCBI lineage: Eukaryota > Metazoa > Arthropoda > Insecta > Hemiptera > Aphididae > Chaitophorus > Chaitophorus viminalis. The sequence continues at coordinate 163,767 of JAIPRK010000095.1, read as the reverse complement.
GAGCAACGGATAAACCGGATTACGTCAATTATACGCGTTTATATGGTAAATGACGCACGAGGGGACACGGAAGAACAACGAACTTGAGGGGTGGTACGTCAGCACAACTTTCTACACACGCACATTTGGTACGCTTTACCAAAGGCTGTCTCATTACGGTAATGTCGGTGGGGAATGAAGGGGGATGTTAAAAAAGAAAAGCCGCGTAAATCGCATACGCTTCGTTTGAGATACGAAACAAGAAATTAGATAGTACAATACTACGCCTGCAGTCCCGGATATATTTAAACAATATATGTACATGTATTTGCATAAACAAGTTAGGAAGAGCCAAACCCTATGATGGTGCCAAATTCTGAGTTTCTAAACGTACTTCAAAAAAAAAAAAATACACTGTAATTCCATACATAAATTTAAAAAGAACTCGGTAAATTGTATGCATACTTATGAGTAGAAACACTAGAAATCTAAATAAATAAATTAAAGTTATTTGCAGTAAATAAAGTATATTTATACATTTAGAACTTATTTTTTATCATTGGAAAGTTGCAACGTGAAACATCTACACCAGATGAATCTATATTTTTCAAATATATTTCGATGGTTATTTAGTATGTATGAATGTATTATAATTGAATATCTTCTTACAACCATCACTATAATACTACGTGCTGCGGGTAATTTATGAACGGATATAAAGGGGATATTATATTATTTACGTAAGGTGTTCCAAACTAATGTTTAGAAACGACCTATTTCATGTAAATTCCACGCACACGCTGATAACACGTGCCTATTAACAGAGTGTTTTACGGGCCGCCATAATAATACATCGACTCGTTACTATCATTATTTTTATCACGACGAGACGAACTGTAGCGCCGAGGAGGCTAGTACGCTAGTATGGAACCGTAAATCGTACGAGTGCGTGCGGGGTACACGATAGTACATATTATATTACGCGAGACTACGCTGTACATACTAACTTATATTTATGTGCACGTGTTGTAAGGGCCTTGTGTGCATACCTCTCACTTTTATACTCGAGTACGAGCTTACCTAAATATATTATCTTATATCTAAACAACCCGTGTTCAACTTTCATATATATATATATATTTTTTTTTTCTTAATTATTAGGGTCGCGTAGGAACCTGCTAAACCCTATCGGGTGTTTGCGTGCGCAGATATTTGTGTGTGTGTGTGTGTGTGTGTGTGTGTGTGTGTGTGTGTGTATGTGCACTAGAGTATATACACATTATTATTAATTATATAAGTATTTATTTCGTACGAGTAGCAAGCGTACAATGTGTATATATTTATTATTATTATAAGTATAAGTACATTGTGTTGTGTGACTAAACATTTGAAAAATATAATGAGGACTAGAAAAATATTGATGAGCTAAAATCGCAGAGCGTAGAGGAAAATCACTTTTTAATAGCCGTTAATCGTCTACGGCAAACACACGGATTAATAATATAATATAATATAATGTATATCGTATTCGTATAATATAATATATGCGTTAAATACCTTCATACATTATTAATATCCATACAGATTTTTCATCATATGTGTCTGAAAAACGTTTGATATTGATAAAAAATATAGTATCTTTTTCACAATCAAGTACAATATCAATAGTATAATGATATATACGTACATCACGACTGCAGGGGCTTTTTGCGTAAGTTTAATCGAAAGTCGTAGTTCAAAAGCGCAACATTCGATTTAGTTCCAATTTAATTTTTACTTACATAAAACATATGCTCGTGTTGGTAAAAACATGTGTTTTTCTTTTTGCCCTACCCAAACAGTTTTAGCGTGATCTTTCTGTCAGTAACACGCATTAAGCGGTAACAGTGTATAAATATATTTATATATTGTTATGTTATATTGTTATTTTCCTTGCGCACGCATTTTTCCTCCAATCCTTGCCGTATTGACACTTCTTATCTTAAATCTTGGTGCGTTCATGTATTTCAAAATAAATACATATCATATGTTATAACGTAATATTACTACACAGGATAAACGATTAATGCGTGTGTCGTATGTATATATATATATATATATATATTATACGTCCTTCTCATAATAATTTCAAATTATATTTTGCGACACTGTGATTCGGACTATAGTTTTTGGTCTTTGCTGATCGAATCTTATCGAAGTATACTATACCGGGCGTCCGGTCATAATCGATTTGTTGTTAAGTACTAGCGCGTATTTTTGTTGAGTATTACGCTGTATGCAACACACCCGCTGTGATGGTAAAATTAATGTTTTCAAAAACGGTTTTCGATGGTCGATGTATCGAAAAAATGAATAAAAACCGATAGGCATGTAAATTTGTTCACACCTAATTTTATGTAAAAGCACTGCCGAGCAACACACGAGTAATGTAAGCACACAAAAATGTTCCCATCTCATACTTGCAGCAGGTTTTATAAATCGTCTCGCGTTATGTGTTTTTCCATTTAAGTGCAGCCTCTCCCGCACTCAAACCTCTTGTTCTAATCGAACGTTGTTATGAGCACTTCACGATGCGTATATTTTCCTATATAGCAATATTACTGCACGTAAATACATGGTGTGAACGGCAACATCAAAAATATTTATATATTACAGCATCGCGGATATAACACTTGAAAAACCAAATGTTTTTATTTCTTAATCGCTACCGATAATATAGCTTTTTAGTAGTCATCAAGAAAATACTTAAAAACAAAATTTTAAAATAACCTTTTACCTATAAAGTTATTAGTTTATTACACAAACTGCATGTCATGCCGTCTTTTAACCAGAATTTCTCGCTCGTATATTATTGTTAACGAATATACGAAATATTTTTTTATACCAAACCGTGTGCTCTATTATAATATACATATACATGGTACACGCACAACGGAATAACTTGATGCCGAGAATAAATCGATTGTAATATTAAGTAGACTGTTCCTTACTACGCAACCCAAAGTCAAAACACACAACACGTGTACTCTCATCGCAATTATTTCACATTATATGACTCCTGCAGCCATGAACATCATGCGTTTTGTACGCGTGTACGAATATTTTTTAAAATTGACATATTGTTCGATTTCTTCCTACTCCCTAGTAGATCTGTACCATGCGAGTACGGTACACTGCAGTAGGTATATATTGCGCATTTTAACAGTGTATGTTCCCAATGTATTCCGATCCTTATTTGATTTCACGAATAAAAGGAAAAAGTTTTCCCACGCTGGGCACTTTTTCAGCAAGTTTTTCGCTCAAGTATAATATACATATCTATATATATATATATATATATATATATATATAAGCATATGTCGACACTCTGCGCGCAACGTAATACGATAATACGATTTAAGTTTTTGTATTTCGTCAAATCGAATTTGCCGCGAGTGTTGCGCGTTATATCATACACGCGCGCACGATCATAATATATAGATATGTGCACTTATACACGGGTATGATATGTAAATTTACAAGAAAAATTACTCGAATACATCAGTATCATGCATACGAGTATCCGTGCACAACATGTTCGCCGTTATATTGTTATATTCATGTACGTATATGTATATACTATATATATGTGCGTTTTGAAAATATTGACTTAGAAGTTTACGCGCATTTTTCAACGATGTAATATTATTTTATTGTTATTAAATTATTTACACCTACATTATTATAAAATATTATAAAATTATTATAAAATTATTTTATTATAATAAAATACGCACCTCGCGGTTTGCCGTGTTTTCAAGAATTCAACGGAGATATAATATAAATATATATAATATACGCAGCAACTTTCGTCCCACATAAATTAAAGTATGTAAATGTTTGCATTCGTAAAAATAACAATTTGCCTTTATATATGCGTATACATATTATATAATATGGCTTGTAGCGTTTCGTAAATTATTTTTGTACTATTATCTCACTTCGTTGCACTGTTTGCGACCAATCGATTTAGGTTATTGCGACGTATCACACTATGTATTAAAAAAATATATATTTAAGTGTATAATATGCACATGGTTATACATTTATTATTATTGTTTCTCCGCCGAGTGAAGCCATTTATGAAAAGCGATTTAACGTAAATGTTAGGTAAGACGTAGGTAAGTATATCAATGTCCACAGAACAACGATATTTTAGGGATACGTCGAGGATACCGTTTCGAAGGGATCATGTACATTAAGACTTAATAATAAAATAATATAAAAAGTATAGAAAAAAATCTGTATCAAAAACTTTTTGTGGCAGCGGATGAGAGGGAATTGAACCTCTTAAATCACCCCCTTGGCGCACCCCTGCATCGTTATTACAATACACATGCTTTCGCAATAGGTTTCGGTCAATATAGACGACGTCGTATACACAATAAACAATTTCTAATCATTATACTAATAATATGTTTATCATTTCGGAGAAAAGATTTAAAATTCGTTTTCGGTTCGGATTCCGCGTATCGAACAATATACATTCTGGCTTTTGACACCGTTTTGTTTCAATCAAGTGCGCCGCGGGTTCGGGCAATAATTCCTAATTCCGGAACCGTGATGTGCGCTTGATGGGTAGGAGGAGGGAGGGGGCACAAAATATATGTATACGGGTGTAGATATCGCAGCGGCAACGGTGGTGGTATATAAGCCGAAGACGTTAAACAAAATGGATTCGCTATTGGAAATCGAATATCCTCGATGTCGCGGCAGTATACTGCAGCACTATACGTATATAATAATATACAACACGAGTATATACCACGATTATATATCGTATGTATGAGATAAAGTTCATCGCCCGTCGGTCGGCCATAAAAATAAATACATACACACATATATACATATATATATATATATATATATATATACGTGCACAAGATGAGTTTCGCCGCTGCGGTATATATGTACGATAAATAACAAACCGAAGTGTTTACAGTCTGCCGGAGATACGATGACTATGATGATAAAGTATATATATTATATATATATGTATTATGAATATCGAGAAGTAGTTTTTCCTCTCCCCTCCCCATCATCGAGTCGTCTCTTTGTCAAATCCGTTTGATGGTTTTTCGTCCTATCCCCGCAACCGTCTCGTGTAAATCGTTGTTACCGCATACGTATACAGAGGTATTATATAAGTATATACAGGTATTATACGTAGTACTATTATTATTTATTATTATGATTTATTATTTGACCTCAACGGGGCTACATTACGCTCCACTTTTCTTTTAACGACGACTTCTTTGTATTGTGTTCACTGTGTTCCTATATATTATGTAGTATATAATATGCGGGGCCAACATAAAGGTATAAGCGAAAGAAAAAAAAGATTTCCACGGCGACGTATACTGCACATATATGCATATATGTATATATTGTGGGGGTAAATAAGTCTCACACAGGGCTTGTGTACCCTAAAAATTCATTGAAAGTCCACCGCGCGAACTGTTGTCACGCAATATTATACGCTTTCCCCCTGTAGGTCGTGTATATATATTATGTATATATAAATGTATACCGGCCGTCCAAGACAACTCAGACCCTCGTGCAGCTCGCCGCACTTCCGACATGGCACGGCATCCCATTATAATAATATTTTGTTACGGGGTGGGAAAAAAAAATGAAAATGATAATAATATAATGTAATTTTAATAACTTTTTCGTTTTTGGTAATTAGTGAGCGCGTTTCTTGCGCGCAGTCTTCACGAGCGAGCGCACGTATTATTATTATTATGACGGACGGACGGACGGTCGAGCTGTTTGCATTCATATTTTAATGTTTTTTTTTTTTTTTATAATAAATGGACGGATGGCAAACACGAATTATATGTACTCGCGTCTCGCCCTATCCCGTTTTGTTTTGTCATGACGATCGCGAGTGTAATTATAATACGCGTCCCGTGTGTGTATATATAATAATAATTAATGAATGGCACTGATAAGTGACTCGCCCGTTTTGCACAAAACAAAATGTAAAAACACACAAATAACGCGACCTACAATGCTAAACGAAACATGGTAAACACAACGCGGATGAGCGAAAAAGATTTTTGCCATTGAAGTTTTTTATGGTATTTTAATGAGCTGAACTTCTGCTTACGTTTCGACAACGCTGCAGGTTTATATATATATTATTATAATTATTATTATTATTATTATATATTCTCGACGTACGTTACTATGTAGTCCAAAGGACATTTCGTTTTCGCACATATATATATGTAAAACGCGAATAAATAATCCTATTATAAGGACTCTTGGTAATGCGTATCGTGTAACTGTGTGTACGTTAATAAGAATAAAAAACTGAACGACTGAAAAAACCATGAATATAATATACTATGTTTATAATATTATACACATCACGCGTCGTTGCAGTCAAGTGGCCATTTTACGACGACATGGATCTAAAACGTAAACGCACACGACGTGTGTTCAAGTGCATACAATTGGTACTGAGCGTGAACGAAAAAAGTGCACCTGCCATAATATACGCAATACAAGTAGTACCTATATTACAGGCTGTATACATGATGGACGAAAACGTTAGCTCTAATAAGTGTACAACTTTCTCGTGTTACGAGTACGCGACGAATGTTGTTGCGGCAGTAAACACCATCGCGTCTACACAGGTCGATTGCTATAAATTATTTCGTACACGAATGGGTGGCGATAAATTCATAAAGTGCAAAGTATTTACCCGGGAGTTAACACATCGGATTAAACTTTGAGAACAATATATACCGAATCAATTAATTATTTAACCTCCGTACTGATGTACGCGTACGCGTAGTCCCGCCCTTCCGTTTTAGTTAATTTTCAGTGCGGCCGCGAGATTGGCGAGTATATAGTGACGGGATGGGAAAAAATACAAGTCGATTTTTAAAAACGCTATTTAGTTGTTACTTTTTTCCACGGAATTACCCACCATGAGCGGCGCGTAACGACTGCGATAATGATGAAAATGAACCGACCACGAATATTATTATATGCGGTACGCGCATAGTCATTGTGGGGGTGATGTCGACGTTAGGTGACGATAAGTTGCTGTACTACATATAAGACACTATATACAATGTAATGATAATATATATTTAATAATTTATTATAACGAATGATTAAAGGTATTTTAGGTACTAATATATACGAGAGAGTAAAATAAGTATTTAACGTTTTGTATTTCGAGACCACGTGTCATCGCATTACGACAAACCTCCTTTCGACGGGGGGAGGGGATGGATGTTGGTTGCAATCGAATTCTCGTGTATATAATAATGCATGATATATGCAATATGTGTAACAGCGCTTTAAAGAGGTGTATTAGATAAAATTTGATTTAACGTCCGGACAAGTTTACGCGCTACAACACCGACCGTGCCATTTACGACGGCAATAACGACGTCTTATATGGGCCTGTTGTATTGACCTTTACCGGTGGTTAAGGGATTTTTTTCCATCGCCTAGTCGTGGGGTGACCGGTGAAATCTTTCCCTAGGGCTCGTTAAACCGCCGTTCAAAAACCTGCACCCTCTCGCCGTCTACGCGTGCGTTCTTCGTCTCGACCTCCGGGCGGCAATAAATTCTTCTATTTGACCCCATCGTCATATATATATACTAGTATACATAGGTTTCTGGCGCCGTTTCAAAAGCTACCGGCGACGACCGACCGTTTAATAGATTTAAACGAGAGACGGGAGAATTGGCTGGCTACATCGTGTGTATAATACATAATATTATATACCTAATAAAATAATATTAGCCCTATACACACACACACACACACACACGAAGCGCACACAATAACACTTTAGGAAAACTTAAAGTCGGCAACTCGTGAACCACGGAGTGCAGACAACTACAGCATCGTCAGCATAATATTATATTCTGATCGAAAAAAATTAAGATCTCTTGGACAATAAGATTCTTCCGGCCAGATCAACGCCGTAAACGACGACGAGGGAATAGTGGACGTCGAACACGTGGACTGCTTCTTTCTGATACCACAAATCGGTGTAGCCTTCACTATCAAACATTTTCAAGGAAGTAATGATAAAAAAATAATAAAAATAAAAAAAACCAATTTTGATATATTTTATGTATTGTAAATGAATAATAATTAGGGTACTAAACTACCAACTAGACATCAGTTCATATCAAAAACCTCCCATGATGCAGACCACTGAAACAACAATTCTTCAAAATCATATTGTATACACAGACACAAATAATAATAAATAAAATAAAAAAATCACACATGATTGTAAAACCAATACACATTCCTCGTTTCTTTCAAAATCTAAAAGTTGAATATTTTGTTTGATTTAACAAACTCAGATATCGGTTATTATTATTATTATTTTTTTTTTTTTAAATAATAATAACTGTAGTAAATAATTAAATAATGTAATAAGGATATTGGTACATAAATGTTCCATAATCGTTATTATTCATTATTTTAATATTCCGAACTCGCATAGAATATTTACATGCTGACCTCTGGTAAAGGCCTATATAGTCGTATTACGATGTATTATATATAATACCTACATGTGCGCATATATTTTATTTCAGCATGTACGCCTGCACGACGTTTAGTATTCACCGGCTGTTACGAAATGCGTTTCCAATTCAGACGCGATCGGGCGCGTGCTCGTGTTTTTTTTTCGTATTTTTTCTTATATTTCCACGGGGGTCGAAGGGGTCGTAGACGCTTTGCACGGGACGAAGAGAAGGGTTGTCGGTGGAAAACGACAGGAGTGCAGCAGCAGGGATCGACATAGGAGGGGGGCAGAACAGGCGAGAGAATGACGGCGGCGGCGGTGGTAGGATAATATGCCGAAATAAAAAAACACGCACAAAGAGAAATAACATCTAGACGTCGAAATGAAAAATTAGCCGTTGGAGCATATTCGTAAAATAAATTGCGCTTTCGGGGTCCGCCAGCAGACGTTTCTAATATAAGCAGACAGCCGAATAATGGATGACTTTCGTACGTTTGCTCGTACTCGACTCCGGCCGGTATTGGCGGCGGCGAGGGAACCAGGGGTGCCGAACACATAGTTGTATATATTATTATGATCATACACACGCGGCACGCGCACAGGCGTCCGCCACACAGTGCGAATATACAATATTATAATGTTCACGCGCAAAACGTTACGACGTCTGCGTGATGGCAAGTATACAGGCGGTAATATAATGATGACATACTACGTCGTGAAATTTGAGAGTACATAGAAACAAATTATTTATCTACGTATATTTCAAAACATAATAAATATCTCACGGCTGTCGTCGCCTTTAAACATAAATAGTACTGCTGCCAGGTTGGTATGTATAATAATATATACTATATGGACGAGCGTATATTAAATTCGCATTCGCAAACGCATCTCGCAGTGACCGACTTCGATTAATTTAGGATTATGCATATAATACGACGCCAAGAAACCGATAGCGTTTGTTTTAACGTAATATCGACCGAAACAAGATGTAATCGATGAACCGGCGTCGGTTGCCGCGAGCGAACGGCACTCGAGGGATTAAAACGTTCGTTTATTATTGTTAGCGTATGCTACATATTTATATTAATATGTACGATGTCGCGGTCATTTCCTCCTACTCGACTCGCTGTGGACTAGTTGAGTAATAATTGACATTCGATACACGATATACGGTATATATACACAATATATTATAGGTATTTGTATGGTAATATCAGTGGCGTACATTTCAAATTTGCTAAAAGCTTATACTCTTGCACTATCAGAAAATCCTTCTTCCATGTACGCATCATTAATTGTGAGTTTTGACCTTGTAATTACGGTTAAAAAAATTAAATACCTAAAATAACAATAGTTTTTATAGAAAACAATTTTATATAGCTGTGATATACAAAAAAAATTGGATTATTCGTGGTAAAGAAATTATAATGTATATTTCTCTGCAACACCAGAAGTATAAGCCAATTACGCTAATGTACATAGTTAACTGTTCTATGTCACTGCGCATCATATTATTATATACACGTAGTATGTAATGCCCCTACTCCAACAGTTTTTTTGGAGAATTATCAATCAAATCGTATTGCAAGTATTGCAATAAATTGAATTTTTAATATTGCAATAATATAATATATAGACCTCCCTCGAATGATTCTGTGGCAACTATGATTACGATAAGGTGCTTTTATTTATACTCATTAATTTGTATATCGAGCGTAAAATACATATAGATACACGAAAAAGGGTAGTAGTTGTGTTGTGCGTGTACGGTACTTATCATAACTTTGTAATTAAGAATTAAAAAAACCCCATTAAATGATATACCTACACGGCTACACATACAGCAACACAACATTACTATCACTTTACATACACTGCAGTACTGCACTTTATATAATACTATTATTGTATATAATTTTACGGTATATTTTTATAAGCGAACGCCTATACTATGTTATTATTATTTTTATACAACTCTCTTCGTTTATATCACGGTATTATAGTACCGGTGTTGAAAGAACAGTACGCATAATAATCTATACGACGTAAACGGAAACTATTATAAAAAGAAATATTTGTTAAAGCTTGTAAAAATAATATTATATATATTCTCAAAACGGGTATGAAGCAGCGTAGTGGCAGAACTTCTTTTTATAAAACAATAGCATTCTTTAAAATGTACTTTATATCATATTTTTCATGTGACATTTCCATTAGTTATCAATATTTTTAGATCGTTATTTCTCTATAAGAACATTTTATCAGAAAATTACAATGATAATAATGAGTATATATTTTTACCTTCAATAACTAATATCATCTACATAACACTTAAAAATAATTATTTCATATGTTTATAATTTTCTAAAGTATATTCTAAATATACCATATACCTAACATGTATTATCCTTTAAACTTAGAGAAAAATAAAATTAAAGTATTAAGTTAATATTATTAATTTTAAAATGTCAACTATACTAGTTAAGTTTAATGTTCCAGTGTTAAATATCTTATTAGTTTTAGAAAAAATTAATTAATTAAAAATTGAATTTGTTCAATAATATCATAATATTTGTTGTTATTATTTTATATTTAGTTAAATTCATGTTTAGTAAAAGATAATATATTATTAAATATTTTAAATACCAATGTGACTGAATAAATATAGTAAATATAGGACATTTAACGTAGAACTAGCACATTAAATTGAATTTAATATCATAAAAAAAGAGTCTATTAATCATAAAATAAGATTGCATAAACAATTACATATAATATTTAAAAACTACAAATTATTACTTATAATAATAATAATTTATGTATAAAATACGCCCCTAGAATATCAATTAATAATGAAAGGTCATTTTCGATACATGGGTATATAAAAAAAACTCTTAACCACTATGGTTTTCGAAAGATTCTTTATAAAAATCTAAAGTTTACTAACATATTTTTATTTTATTTTAACTAACACAATTAAGTTTTGAAAACTCTAATTTGTCAACACAATTTCAATTGCTTTTCTCCAATTAAAAAGCTCCTTATTTTATATTGCTTTAAAATCTGAACCCTAATTTATTGATATAACTAACATATACTGTGTATAAATTATTCTTGGGATATTATTATTTATGATGATTAACGAGTAACGGGACCGGCTGTGGCGCCAATAAGAGGGTAAGGGGCTTGAGGATGTTTAGCTTTCAAAATATGTTCAAATCACCTGCAGAAAAGTCAAAATAACATTAGGGTCCATGAATAACTCTTAGGTTTTCCATTGATTTCTTTATGTCCCAAATTTTTTTCTCGATCATGGTAGTTTTTAACGTTAACAGAATTTCGGTGGAGACTTGAAACCTCACCCTTCCTATATTAATTACTGAGATGAAGTAACTACTCACTTTCATAGTATCTTTAATTATTATATGTCCATGATGCAATGACAAGTATATATATTATATAATATTATAAATATTAAATAAGTAAAACCAAACACCTACAATATTATCTTAATATTTATATTATTTGCAAATAATTGATTAAAATATTTGGAGTACCCTCCTTCTTTTCAGATCTAAGTTTTGTGTGAAAAAAAATTAATATTAACCCTCATATAAAATGGAATGTACGAATTTCATGAAGTACCGTCCACGTCCCTAAATAGGAATTTTTTCTAGCTCCTTGAATCCGATTGTGTCAAATAGAAAAAAAAAAACGTTCAAGACATACGGATGAAAATTATCTTACCAAGTTTATTGGAAAAAAAAAAAAAATCACAAAAGTATAATGTTCCATACTATCGACTCTACACTTCGAAGCCAACCAAAAGTTTGCACGTCATTTTCTATATTATGCTCACACAATTTAGTTTAATCGCGACTACAGTCATCACGCGCACAACATGCGTTACGATAACCACTTGATCGACACACATGTCTAAATATTGTTCCGCAAGCCAACCGATTTGATTACAAAACGGCTGCTGCGTAAACATCGTGCAACAAGTCGACGCATGCGCGATGGCGGTATTTCAGACTTTAAATATTTATTGGCGTAACTGCAATAGAACGCGTGTACCTCTATATCATATACGTACACGAATTGTATCTTGAGTCGCGATCTTTTTCGTGCGCACATAACATATAATATATTATAATGATACGTATATACTACACACGTATGGCGCGTATTTAACACGTCCGTGCGAATATAAACAAAAGTCCGTGTATACGGCGGCGGTGAAATTCTCGCAGCGCGGTCGTTACCATAATACACCATATTATACGAGTTTAGGCAATTTTCCAAAATACCGGAAACGCTGCACGTGCCCTTACTTATATACGTGTGTGAGCTTGTGTGCGCGCGTATACAAATTACGTTTATCGTATACATCGAGGCAAAATATATTTATATATATATATATATGAACACATGCGTGTATATACATTAGCCGTATCCGTTTCGGACAGATTATCCGACCGCCATTTTTGATACTGATCGCACGCCCGCCGCCGGCGACGCAAAGTTTTAAGTGTCTACTGCGACCGCCTCCGCGCACGTCATGATGCCCACCCTCACGCGTATATATATAAAAGCCTTTGCAAGTCTTTCGATGTCACTACATATATATATATATATATATATATATATATATGTTATATATATGTACAGCAGGAAAGGGAGCCCTAGAGCGATGATATGCGGCCGCGTTTAAGTCCCTTTCCGTCCGGTTTGTGCGCGCCTCTTCCACCCCCGCGTAGACGCTGTTGACTTTATGTGCCGTATAAGCAGGATTTTATCGTCGTCACGGGCGCAAAAGTTCGGTGCGCTGCAAAAGTCACGTGAAATCATTGCGAGGCGAGCGCGAGCGCGGTTAATCTGCTACTGTGCCGCTCGAGATTGCCGCACACCGGTATACAGCGTGAATACCCGTAAGTCCCGGCACTCTATAGATCGCACATCCCCGTCCTGCAGCAACATCGATTTATCAGTCTACAGGATGCACTGTATATCCTATAATTCCAATGCGCCAGACTATGTATATGGCTACTGTCCCGCGGACAAAAGTATGTAATAAAACTGGCTTTAGCGCGACTCGATTGCGTGTGTGTCTGTATACGATTTCGACCAGATAAGGATTGCTTCCAACATTGACAATCACGGTACTAGAAAAGAAACGGTGTATAGTTTGTACTGAGGAGGTGGGGATTTTTCCAAACGATTGAGAAAAACGGATAAAAAATTGGAAAATATTTTAATCGAGATTGAGTTTTGTAATTTATAATATTATATAATATGGAGTGCTTATATGGTAGCATTTTATAATTATTGAAAATGTCCCTGTTTATACTCAGCACTTGTAAATTTTGATTAAAAGTTACTTTATTTAAAAATTTGGTTCCACTGCACTATTATTCATTCATATAAATATATGCTGATCTACCAGACGTCTTTTACACGTAATCTTTTTCCAGAGAGCAATGGACTACACCGTTATCTAGTGGTTGCAAATCGCAAACAAAAGTAAGCACAGACTCCAAGTATAGTTGAACAATTAGTGTTCCTAATCACATGTCTATAAAGGTGACTGGAATAAAATAAAGGGGTATAAGCTATAATAAGGAAAAAAATGAAAATAAACTCCGCCCCCCTGCGTTTCCCCCTCAATTCAATCATTACCTTATCCAAATAAGTACAAGAACACCCCCTTCCCCCCTAGCACAGTGTATTATATATTTCATAAACGTTGAGATATACTGTATATTTATTTATTCTTATCGTCTATCGAACACACTGTGCCGTAATTTCCCTGCTCCGATGCAGTATAATATACAATAGACAGCTAGCAGAGTAATATTCATGTGTATTCCATATACATATTTATACTTTATACATACGCGTATGCTTTGTTGGTATACGTTTGTACGTACCTATACATGCTTTGTGCCGACGGGACCGTTTTATATTAACGGAAATTCCTTCTTTATATACGAGATGGTATCACTTCCACCCCCGCGTGACTGCAGGCAAACGAAACATTTTAATCGGTCGCCTGAGACCCGTAAAAACCTCTGGCGCCCGCGAGTTATAATATTATTGTACTGTACGCGCGCATGGACAACGCGGCGGGTGAACGAAGGATAAATAAATGGAAAAAAAAAAAACAACAACAAATAACACAATATACGCATAGTATATGGCCGTATAAATTTACGTGATTCCGCGAGCCTCATTCGGAAATATTGATGCATTTTTGTACATAATATATAGTACATAAACATAGTTATATTATATTATATTAAATCTATACTATTTATTATTGCAGTGCACACGACAACGAATAGCCGACGGCACAGCTGCAGCACCGTCGTCGACCGTTGCGAATAACGTCCGGTTGTTAAATATTATACTGGCACCGCAAAATTTATTTCCTCGTCCCGTCGCCGTACGTTTTACCATACATATACATTATACACACGTATATAAACACTATCCCGGAGAAGAACACACGTTCTTATATGTGTGTACATATAACATGACGTTAAATTTCATTATTTCGTTGTTATTATATTTTACACGTCTCGCGTCGGTCGCTGGCTCGCTGCTGTCTGCCGAAACGCTTAAATATAACATACGTAGCATTTCGAGTATTATGTAATTTATAATTTTTATACGATTATTATGTATACGATTCGCGTACACGGATGCAGTGAACGTAAAATAATATAATTGCGTTTTTTCACACACCAGCACACACACCCAATTTTATTATGTACACGCACGTAAAGCCAGTACCAAGGTTGGGGTGCAATAATACACATGAATCTCAAGGCTAGCGTATTTAGGGGTCTAAGATGCAGGTTGCAGATTTACTTAAGAGGACGTCCACATGTGTCGTCTCTGTCTTACAAACATAACAAATCTGCGTCTAGTAGAACTAATTTTGTGTTGTTAGATTTAATATTAGACTAATATGACCAATTATTGAACTTATATTTTTAAGTAAGCTATGAGATTTTCTAAATTATAATATATTACATATTCATAACTCACTTAAAAATGAAAATTTCGTAAAAAATCTTCCAGAAAACACAGATAATGTACTTCCCAAGTTCATTAATAGACTAATGTATTCTAATACTTAAGCTAAGAACACAAAATTGGTTCTACTGGACGCCCTATGTTGTATGTTTGTAAGACGGAAACAATACATGCGAGTGTGGGGCGTCCTCTTAGATGTAACATAATACACAACGATTATATTAAAAAACAATTAATTGTAAAATATTGATTAATTATTCAACAAAATGTTAAACAAAATTATAAAATCGTTCATTAAGATTTGAATTTATTTTTAAACCACTGGTATCATTATTATTTCATTTCTATCGAATTTATCGAAAAACAGAATACTTAATGAACTTAATGATATTATTTTTTTTTTATACTTTTTAGGTTATTGCGTAATTGCAGATTTACCTCCCAAGATCCATAAAATCCAGACTTGTTGAATATATTGTTCGTATACGGCGCAGGAAATTCGGGCACAATTGTGAGATTATCGTGGGCTACCCGCGTCGAAAAATTAAACGTTTAAAAATAAATTACGCCAATCAGTATACGCATTATATATAATATTATCCCGGGTGTCTGCGTGACGGAATATTTCATTAAGAAAATTAACTGCGCCGTCGGCCCGATTTCCCAAGAGTCGTAAAAAAGCGTTCGAGTCGAAATCGGTTCCGAACTTTTAACGCCACGGAGGCCGAAACTTTTTAGAACGTTTTACTTATACGTATATATTGTATAAGTACGTTATTCCGCTAACAATACGTGCGCACATTCTATCGCTATATTAACGCGCACCGCCGTTTAACGGGTATTTCTTCGCGAACAAACGGTATGACTTAAGCTAAAGATTCCAAATATTCGAGCTGCTGTATATATTATTATATAGTTAATACCGATTGTTATCGGCAGCGGTTGTATACGAGTATATATAACATAAATTATACGTATACTGTAATGAATATAATATATACAAGGACTTATATAAAAGTACTTCTATCGGAGTTGAGCGATTCCGTTAAAAGTAATTACCGAACACCGACGTATTATACGTTTTTAGGGCGTAAATAAAAACTGGCGTTAAAATTAAAAAAAAAAAAATGACCATAAAATAATAAAATAAAACCCGCCGATTTTGTACACGCCGACTAGTGACGCGAGTTCGTGAGCAAAGTGCAATATGATATATATACGTACATAATATTTTTTTATATTAGGTGTACGCGTTTATATTACACACATTATATATTATGATATCGGTCGAAAAGTCGACGAGTTTAGCGCAAAGCCCCCAAACACACGCTGCATGACGCGTCAAAAACCTGGATAAGGGATGAAGTGTGCGCGGGTGTGCCAGAGGGGAGGGTATTAATTTATGACCTCCAATAACGAGGCCGCCCTTGTGTATTATATTATATACACCGCTAGCCACTGCAGAGCGCTCACAGATGTACACGCAAATGCCATCAGCAGTAAGGGGGGCCCACGCGGTGTTTTAATGCGTTCTGTCCGACCGATATTCCGCGGTGGCGACCGACGGTCGTTTTGAAGCCGTCGATCGGCGCCGCCATTAATTTGGCACAAGTATATTATAGAAAGCGACCCGGTCGCAAACACGTCGTCGCAATACATTCCCCTCAAATCTAGTCAGCTATACACATGTGCATGTATGTGTGCGTGCGTGCGTTTGAACGTACACCATAACGACTGGCCGTCCCCCCCTAACCCTGCGTGAGAAAAGGTTAGCGACAAAAAAAAAATGATATCGAATAAAAACGAAATACAAAAGCTACGTGTGTTCGACTACACCGGAAAGCTTTTTGTGCTCGCGACGCGCCCGAGCAACTATACTGCACAGATCCGTTGCGTGACTGTTAACGCCCATGAAATTTCCGAAAATTTCCAAAAATTCTAAAAACCTTTTTACACGCGTAGGAATACATGACTGCTCCAGCTTTAATCGTATCATACGTACCTATATGCTATAAATTATTATCGTCTTGTAACGAGCTCGTTGTTTTATACTCCTGTCTGCAGCAATTATATTTATAGCAGTAATGTATAAAGTGTATGAGTATAATAGACCCACGCTCGCAATAAAAGACTAAAGGACACGTAATGAGAACGAGAGCGGGATTGACGATGGCGTTTGTAAAAGTTAAACTACGAAATTACCTTATGAAAATATTCATTCCGTTTTTCGTATTACAAATCATGTTCCACTACGTAGAGCGCGAATACTGATATCTATTATCCATAGATAATATATTTGATATCAGCGAGTTGAAGACTTTTAAGTTAACTTTCTTTAAACAACAAAAAAATTATAATTAACATTTCATGCGTTTACCCTCACTGCAGTTCGACGACACGCATACATACTATAAACTGAAGTGCGTTTATTTGACGTCGTCGTCATCGCATTTAAAATTAAACAAGCATGCTGTGTACATTGTGTGAACTGTATTTAAGTTTGTTTTTATTTTTACACTCATGAAAAAAAAGATGGGTTAAGAAGTAAAGGTGTTTTTTTATTATTAAAAATGAAAAATTTCATTCGCTTGTATCTTGCTGGTGTTTGCAGTATACGTACGCGTTGTCGACATCTGTTTGTTCTATACAAGTGGCAAATACTCGTATAATATTATATAGGAAACGTTTTGATAGAAAAATTTAATCGTGAGAAAGATATATATATATATTTATATATACACAATATTATGAAAATAGCAGAAATTGATAACATAAAAGCTTATAGCGCAAAAACGCGGCGCTCTATAGTTTTTAAGTCAAAAATTGTAAAACGTTTATGTGTGTGGGTGGGTGTGTGTATGACATTGTATTCACGGGAAATAATAATATATTTTCTTTAAACTTTATAGGTTTAATATAAAAATGTATCGTAAATATAACAAAAATGAAAAATCTTTTATGAGTACCTACATTTTTACTTTATTAATAAAAATAAAAATGTTTCCAACAATGGAAATTCGAATCATGGACATGATCAAGTAGTATACCAAAAGGTACTTTTACCACCTATGTGCAGTATATATTATGAATTTTTTGCTCAGATCCAACAATGCGAGTACCTATATACTTTATAAATTCAACACGAGTGGTAAATATAGAAACTTTAAATACGTTTAGAAACTTCTTAAAAATATAGGTACAATACGTATACTCGTAATTAGTTATAACATCACGGATACCGCGATTAACTATTATCGTTGTCTCCTCTTGCGTTATTTTAAGGCTCAATTGGATACATTCCTTTACACAGTTAAAAAGCTGCATGCAAATCGATTTTTGACTAATCAAGTTATTTTATTCGAGCCAATTGGCGTATATTAGTTATAGGTATTTTTAATTCGTTTGTCATCGAATAGAAAATTAATTGTTCGAAAACATTAAAGTATAAAGTACAAAATATGGTATACTAAAACAATGTTTAGGAGTAATATCATTAAGCAAACACGAGTATACTAACGTTGAATTAATAAATCAACTGCGGGATACAATTTATTATGTATACCTATTATAGAAACTGGGTTAATTTTCATTTCACTTATTCATGTATATTCTCGAGCGCATGCTTTATATAATAAATTAAATAAATAAATGTACTATTGTCGATTGCCACGGTATTTTTGAATGTTACTCATTATATTTGAAGATTGTATACTTATTAGAATAAAATATTTAGGTATACTATGCAATATTATGTATATATAACGATAAATACGCGGTTGAGAAAAATACTCGGAATAAACACTGCACGTCTCTTTTTCGGAATCAGTCAATACATCGTGTCCATTGAATGTGTATTATAATATATTGCCTTGTTTTTCCTGTTTCTCGGTGTAATAAATTTATCATAACTATATACATTTACTACGTTATGCGCGTCATATTGTTCTACTTGGCGAGAATTACTTATAAATTATAATAGTATAATACGCGCGTCCATTTATTTTCAAAAAATGTCATTTACAGCGATAGTGCGTATATAAGCCTATATACACGTATTGTAATATAGTACCTATAAGAAGTATAATGTGTAAATAGCTGTTTGTCGCCATTCTTATCAAACGCATCGAAAAACGCACGCACCCTATATATAATAATAATATTCCCGCAAACGATTATTATTATTTTTTTTTTTATCTGCGAGTTATGCCCATAAAAAATGTTGGAAACATGCGTATAATTTCGCCATAAATTTTTAAGGATACGGCGGTGTACATACGCTAAAAAAGAATAAACCGATACGCGATAAACGCATATAGGTAGCATCGTAAATTGAATATTAACATTTAACTCTGAAGAATATGGGACCTGCTACTGCACAGGTTATCATCCGAGCGACCGATGCGAAGAAAAAAAATCTCAAAATGATAAACGAAACGTGAAATTTATATACCCGCCCGACCGAGTGCGTGCTACGGTTTCATCGGAGTTTAAATTGCAGTTTAAGTATATTACAAACCATCAATTTAACTTAACATATAATACATGTTCTTAATAATATTTAAACCTGTTTCAGGGATTTAATTTTTATTCAGACGCTATAATGTGTATTTTATCCATTTATCTTGTTTAGAGAACGTCCGCGAAAAACCGATTATAGGCGCGTATAACACGTATATATAGTAATGTATATGCGCGGGGCACTATTTTGAAAATCGTTCGGAAGTTTCTGGCCACCGTGTCACTAAATAATTATATTATTTTCGTCACGTCCCGTGAAAACTTAAAAATATTGCGCCGGGGTGTTCTTTCATCAGCGGGAGGAAGTAATGTTTCGGGAGCGTGGTTTTTCCTGGGGAAAATTAAATTTAAGAATATTCATTACAAAACCACCCCTTTTTGGGTTGTCATGCGGTTTGCACGGGGATGGTTTTTTCATCGAATAATCTAATTTTAAAAACCCGTCACGAAGTCGTAAAATCAAACGAAGACACAGAAGCAACGGCAGCGGCATCGTCGGCATTCTTTCAGGGTCACATTTATACAAAATGCAGTGGTGCGCGATCCAGAAGAGTTTACGGTTGCTTTTTGTTTTCGTTTGACTGTACCGCATGAATAACACTCAGCTTATACTCGACTGAGTACTTACAGATATATATTTTGGTGAACGTGCGTGTGTTTGTTGTGAAATTTATGAAACGCTCTTGAAAAAACATTCCGTCGAAATTAATTACTTTTTATTTTTATTTTTTCGCATTCTTCCCCGTCTGCGCCGCAGTAATTTCGACGGATTAAAGAGATTTAACAACCAGTATATGCGTGGGCTTAAAAACTTTACAGTTTTCGGAGCGCGATTAATTTTCTTAATTTAACTAAACTTAATCCAAACGGATCGACAGAAAGTCCGAAAAATAATAATATACACTTCGCGTAAAGGAGCCGCCCGCCGCCGTCGCCGCCGTCAATTTCGGCCAACGTTCCGAAACCGTTTTCAACGATTTATAAGCACAGACGGTCGCAATGGTTTACACTTTATCCTTAATAAATACGTCTTAATGTGTCGATATATTTTCATCGTTGAAAATATATGTATTACCTATACATAATATATAATACGCGTAAGACTTAATGAGCGTTACGACGACAAGAATGATTTATTTTAAAGCGATTTTTTATTTATTATTTGTTAATTACACTGTGCAAACTTTAATAATGTATAGTAGACCATTGACCCTAATAAATTTTATTATATAATATATTAGGTATTTAAAAAAGAACTCAAAATCCTTTGATCGTATAATCTGCAAATTAAGAAAAAATGTAATATATTATAATGTACTGTTTATTACCGACTTTGGATCAAATATACATATATAAAAAAAAGAACAGATGAGCCTCGCTTTGCTGTACAATTGGAGGTGGAGTGCAGCTCGTTTATAGGATAGGTCATTATTACAATGGATTTGTTAAATTTGAATGCAATGATAGATATCATTGTATACGAATAACGATTCTGAACGGAGTTAATATGTTTGTCTAAAATGT